>QGMK01000747.1:0-17778 GCA_007825345.1 Lachnellula suecica
AGAAGGTGTATGTGAGGAATGATTATGATATTTGGATGGTTAGTACGAATTTGGCTTCATTCGAGTAATTGGGCTGACTGGATTTTTGGCATGGGGGACGGTAATCCTACCTGTAAATGGCATCTGACAGAAGCTGAGCTGGGCTGAATGGTTGCCACTCCCAATGTCCCATCTACCTGCGTTATTCAATCCCGTTTGCCCAGGGCCCCGGTAGTCATGCCGACGGCTTTCATGAAATGTTCCGCCTAATCTAAGGTATTTCTTCTTCTGTCGACTACCTTACGCTCTAGATTCTAACGAACTTTTTAGCATCAAGTGACAACGAAACTTAACACTTAGTCACCGCTTCACACTCCGTTTGGATCGAGGCTTAACCGTTGAAGAGGGAATAGAAGTTGGTAGTGCCGACCGGTACTAGTTCCATGCTAGCTTAGGGCAGCTCCCTATATGAAGTTCTGCACGAAGTTAGAGTGCCAAGCTACATTTCTACAACTCAACATCAACAACCTGCAATTCCTAATCCAGCACTCTCAGAGAGAAACCCCGCAGCGCCCCCTGCTTGGGCAATATTTCCTACGAACGACCATACCTCGGCAAGATGAAGTGGCTGGTCAATAACCTCATCAGCAAGCCATGCCAGATTTCTGCAACATCTGCGACTCCGTTCCTCGATATATTTCCCCTCGAGATCCGAAATGAGATATACAAATACTTGCTTTACAACCCTATGCTCGCGAAACCTCAAGCCCGTGTTCCCGAGGACTTTCGCGCACCATCTCTATATTTCACTCCGTATAATCTTTCCCCGCAAATTCTTCGGACCTGTCGCCAGGTCAATGAAGAGGCCAGCATCGTCTTGTACGAATTCAATACGTATTATTTTTACTTCAAAGAGGTAGCCGACAGCGACTCCATTATCCGGGAATCGGACCCGGAATACGGGGGCATTCATAGGCACCATTATTTTGCCCTGAGCAAGAGCATGGGATATTGTCCGATCACGAGGGTTCTTCAAAATGGGAAGTTCCCCTTTGCGCTGAAATCTTTTGCAAGCTTTCCTGCTTTACAAAAGGTTCGGCGTTGGAGAGTGATCTACAACCCATCTTACACATTTGGTAAGCCTTACTCACCGTTAGACCAGTACCCTAAATCCAATACTCGATGCTAATACTACACTCTTGGACAGAACATTGGTCACCTTACGGGTCGGTCTTAAAGCATCTCGATTCTTTTGCCAAAGCGATATCCTGGCACCCCTTGATCTCAGTTGAGTTTATCGCAATACCGGAAAATAGATCAAGACCTAGCTTTGATTCGGTTTGGGGAAGTGCGCGCACTTGCCGTCGGTACTTTCTCCTCCCTAACGAGTGCATCGCTCCCTTCCGGCGCTTACGGTTCGTTCGCAACATAACGTTTCGGAATGCCGACTCGGATACTCTCGCAGATTACTTCTTCACCGCCGATCGAGATTGCAAGTGTGCCCCGTGGTCCAGTCCCGTAATGCAAAACTCGAATCTGCCGGATCCGGCTGTGCAGGCCGATATTATATTACTGGTCACTGGCAACACCCCGCTCGTTCGTACTTGGGATGATTTAGGTGACTATTACCGCAATTGTTCCCTGAGTACCGTTTTTGGAGATTGGTGGGCCGGAAATTTCCAATTCAGGGCGGTTAAGGTTGAAGGCGGAACAACTGGGGATACGGATAGGAGACTTTTTGATTGGAAGAGAAGCCCTTCTTGAAAGGAGGTATGTCTTGTGTCGTACTATATTACTCAGATCTATCAACTAGATAGTGCCTTAGGTTTTATCATTCTTTATTCGACCCTTTATTATCTTTGTTTTATGTATTTCCTTGGCAACCTAGAATCTGTTCCATTCGCTTTGAATTGTCGAAGATCAAAATTACTTATCGGTGTATTACTGCTTCATTTGCCACAGAATGACTCTAAACACTATTCAATCCTGTTTGCTTTAGATGTTTCAATCATTGTTGGAAAGGGAATTGGATATGCCAGCAATACCGCATCGGGGCTAGTGCATGCTAGCGGTGGTGGCAGCTTCAGGTATATTCTGAGTTGCGGTAGCTGCTTTACCAACCCATACTTTTACAACTCAACGCCAACGGCTTTTCGTAAATCCTCTCCACCAAGCCTGCGGCATTTTGGTCCTCGACGATCGGTCTCACTGACCTCCAGATTCTCCCAAAACCTTGAGCGTCAAACAACAACAGCAACCCAAGTTATCCAGCAATCGTAACCCGCCACTTGAACCGCTTTGCATATTCCAGCTCGACCGAGACTGGGCAATCTATCACTCTTGGATCCCACCACTTGACATCGGCGAAATGGAACAGCTTGACAAGAACCTCTTCAAACGATTCACTATTACTTCGTCAACACCAGCAACCACGACCAGCGAACTCCTCCCAAGATGGCCCGGCACTACGCCATTCCTCGACAAACTTCCTCTCAAGATCCGGAACGAGATATACAAATATTTGCTATGCAGTCCTATACTGGCAAAACCGCAGACTACCCCTCCGAAGTCCATCTATAAGCGTGAACCATCTTTTCATTTCACTCGATACGAGCTATTCCCAGCAATTCTTCAGACCTGTGCCCAAATCCACGAAGAAGCCAGTATCGTGTTGTACGAGTTCAACACATTTTATTTCTTCTACGGAGATCCCGATACGTACTGCATTGATAATTCGACAATCAGACCCGATTGGAGGTATGTGGGATTCTGTCCTATTACGAGGTCTTTCGACAAATATGGAAATGCTCTACCAGGGGCACTTGAGGACTTCCCCGCGATCAAACGGGTTCGGCGCTGGAGAATCATAATTAACCCTGTTTGGCAGATACGTAAGAGCATCTTGATAACAAAGTCAATTCCAAACAATCAGTCATGGCTAACTGCTCACCCTTTCAATAGATAGTTACAAAATATCTCAAATCCGAAAGAAAATGCGCAGCCCAGTCATTCTTTTTGCAAAACAATTATTGGGGCAACACTTGATATCTCTTGATATAATTGTTGTACCGGAAGAAAAGGAAACCGATCTTCATGGTCGCTATCGTCTGCCCCACGATCAATATCTCGCTCCTTTCCTGGCTCTGCGATCTGTCCGCCAGGTGGTCTTCCGAGACGCCTGCTCGAAAGCCCTACCGAGTTGTTATTTCATGGAAAACAATTACCGCCACATCTGGTACTATAAAAGTGGGTATCGGTTTCGTTATATCCCGCAAACAGTGGTGTCACATCTGCCGACACAAAGGGTGCAGGACAAATTCAGATCGTTGGTGACGGGAAATACGCCAGTCATTTGGACTCTATACGACAAAGAAATACATGGCAACTGGGCATGGAATGAATTTTGCCGGGGTCTGTGGTCTGGGAAAATCAAATTCACGAAAACTATATTTAGGTTCGAGGAGGATTAACTCCAGAGGTTCTTCGCATTCTGCAACTCCATCCACAACTCATTCTAGACCAAGCGGTAGCGTTGCCTTGGACAAAGTTTCTGTACAACTGTACGAGCAATACATGGTGTTTTTTCCAAAGTCGTTTGCTTCCCCTGCTTTCAGTATTTTCGGGTTCCTCCTACAGGCAAGATCTGCAAGCCTCACAACGAGATAACCAACTTCTTCGCACTCACGCCCTGAGCGAGCAAGTCAATACCCTTCTGCACATCCTCTAGTCCGTGCCCCACGATCTCTGCCTGTGGTTTGAATTGAAAGCTCCCAGCTGCAAGCGCCGGCTCAAGAAATTCGTGCCAGAGGTGTAGGGCTCCAGTCGTTTCGAAATCCCGAGCACCAAAGTTGGTCTTGATAACAACATCATTTTTCGCAAGCGCTTCAGCACCGGGCTTGATAGCAGCAATTACCTTCCTTCCTCCAGATTCGTGCAAAATATCGCAAAGAGCATGCAACGTCTCCGGCTTAGAAATAGCATCAAAAGCACCAACGCAATGCTTCCCCTCCAACGCAGCCACAATCTCCTTAACGACATCCGCATCGCCTTGATCAATTACCTGCGACGCACCCAAAGACTTTACATACTGATGATTCCTCTGACCCGCGACCCCCAAAACCTCATAACCAGCCGCAACGGCAAGCTGCACCCCGCACGACCCAACACTACTGCTCGCACCCCAAACCACCAGCGTCCCCTTCTCACCCGTCCCAGGCGGTAACTCCAGCCCCAGCGTACTCTCATGAAATAAGCACGTAGAGGACGCCAAAATCCCTAACGGTAGTACTACTGCGTCGGTGAAAGCTACGGAATCTGGTATCTTGGCCACAAATGGCATCTTCAGCACCACATACTCCTGAAATCCTGAGTACTTATACACGCCACCTGGTAGAGGCTTTGCTGATCCGATTACACGATCTCCGAGTTTGAAGTCGTTGATATCCGATCCGATCTCGACGACGGTGCCGGCGACGTCGCAGCCGAGAATTGCGGGGTAGACGTCTATCATGATGCCGAGTTTTTGTAGGAGTACGTCGGCGGGATTGAAGGCTATGGCGAAGTTCTTTATAACGAGTTCGTTGGGGAGAGGGGGGTGGTAGGGTGCATCTTGGACGGTGTGGGTTGTGTCTTGCTTGGCCATAAGCCAGGCGGCGTGGTTTTGGGGGGACATGTTGATGTTGGGGACGTTTTGAATTATATTCGGAGTAGCTGGAATGTAGCTTACTGATTCGTCCTTGTAAGCTGCAATGTTATATACCAAAAGATACTGTTTTAAGATGAAGGCTGAGCTCGGATTTACAACTGAACTATCTCCGTGCGGGGGTCGGATTTATGATATAATTAACTCCATACGCCTCGATAATACCCTACTTAGAATGAAGGATACGGAACCCTATCCGGACTCCCGAAGCAGTCATCTACATGGGTAGAATGTGTGGGGAGTACGTTCACTGGGTGGGGCTAGGGCTCCAATACGAAAGGCGGTTAGTATACTCCGCGAAAGTGTGAATCGGGGACTTCAGGGCTTGAATAATGTCTCACATTCTGTGGAACATTTTGAGTAGCTTTAAAGTTGCGTTCATTTAAAAAGCCAAGCCATCAGGCAAACCAACTGTGCCACATCGTGCCATCGCCATTCCCAGCCTTGACTCGCAACGTTTAGACAATCTTCTCCAGAAACTGCACAATGCCAACCTTCGTCTCCTCAACAGCCTTGTCGTTCTCCTCCTTAATCGCCTCCCGAACCTTCTTGTCCCAAATCTTATAGTTCACCTTCCGCTGTGCCCTATACACATCCAAGTCCTTCTCGGCCACACCGCTCTTGATGATAAGCTCATCGACAGGCACATCCAACTTGCGACGGAAATCCGCATTCACTTTCAGAACCCGATCTTGCAGCTTCTTCTCGCCATTCACCTCCGCCTGAGTCAATCCGTGGGCCACCATTTCCTCCATGCCTTTGAGCTCCAACTTGGCGGGTAGACGGTCCTTGGCATCTTGAAGCTCGGTGATTTTTTCGAGAAGGGCGCCTTCGAGGGAGCGGATGGTCTGCTCGAGAGACTTGATCTTCTTGGCGCTGCTGGCGAGTGCGAGTTGGTCTTTGGTGGGTGGGCAGCAGGTGAGGCAGGCTCCCGGCAGGCAAATGCCTTTGGGGCTGTCCATTGAGAGCTCGTTGTTAGCAATGTTCTCCTGGGAGGTAGAAGGGGACTGCGGGTTGGAGCAGGTGATGTTGTGATCAAGAGTATGGTGAGAGGTTGAAGCATACAAGTCAACAAATTCGCAGCAGTCAGGCTGGGTGCATCGCTCGCTGATGACAGTTTTGTAGTGTCCGCACTCCATGTACGGTTGAAGGACGCCTAAGCACATGTTTGCGGTTGTCGAGGCGCAGATGAGGTTGATGTTTGTTTGTGGAGAGGATGTTGGCGGGGAACGTTGCTTGAAGTTCTTCGAAACCGTGGTAGTGTTGGATTCGAGAAGAGGTCATTCGAGGCGAGAGTTATGATGTAGCTTGAAAATTCTTCCTGCTTCGATCTGTTGCGAGATCGGTTGACGACTGTAAATTCACTCTTTACGAGGTGGCATTGTGTTGTGGTATTGACTTTGCAAGGAAGGCAAACTTTCATGCTGAATGCTGGTAACCCGGCAAATGAATCTTCATTTATAGAGCGTTTGGGCTGTTAGGATTCGTCGGGCGGTAGAGTCTTGATTTGGGGCACTATTAGTGTTGCAGCTGGCGAAAGGTAAAGGGGGGGCAGTCACGTGAGTTCGATGATTGACGCAGATGAAATGCATATTCAAACAGAACAGCAAAAAGCGCTTCAATCATATAAACTGTGTTTAGCATTAAGATCATGCCGACAACCATTTGATAGCGGGAGTAATGCAGCATTTTAAATGTTTCTCCTCCCAAAAAAGCGCCCCTGTGTTCACCTCCAGGCCCCCGTGTTTATCATACTCAGAATCTCCTCATCCGTGGCCACTGCAACTCCTGGGCCATTTTTGATATGGTCAGGGATTATAGGACTAGTATAGCCACCAGCAATATAGACCGGAGGCTGGACAGGTAGGTTATTATCATCATGCTGGATAAAGGGAGTTCTCATCAGGGCAGAGTCATGCAGTTCTTTGGCGGTATAATCCGTTGCTTTCAGCTGGCCATGATTGGGCATGTGCTTGGAAAAGCGCACGTCTTCTGAGTAGCCATGGACAGGCTTCACAGCAATATACTCTCCATCTTCAAACTGAAGCAGGAAAATCTGACGAGCATTATGGTCGCCCCGCACGACGAAGGGCCGGTACGGTCTTTTATGGGGAGCAGATTGAACAAATTCATCCTGGATAACAATCAACTCGATGTGAAAGACATCCGCAATAAGTTGAAACAGCTCAACCGTGACGTTGGCTTGGGGTTCTGTCCGAACTTGAAAGGTGTCGTCGTCGTCTTCAATGTCAACATCGTTAGGGTCGCGAAATACATCGTCTGTAAGCTTGTGGTCTTCGTCCTTATCGATATACCCATTTTCGCAGGCCCAGAGTATTGTTGCTATTGTCGCTTCATTTCTCCGTTTGTAGGGGACGATTGAATTTCTAAAGGACACGTCGGGAGCGAGCTGATCTTCGAAAGAGCCGAGAGGCCATCGAGGTGACATGATGTTACTGAATCTATCACGCCGATCTACTTCTGCATTTAGATCTGAATACGCTTTATGGCGGGCATGTCCCGGAGTCTCTTTAACGTTGTTATAATAATGTCTGGCATCAGCTTTCAATTTTCCCCCTGGAGTGACTAATTAGTGATTTCACGGGATGTTTTTTGGCAAAGGGAGGAGGGGTGGGGGATGAATACTTACAGAAATTATCTGTTCCCGTTAAAGCGAGTGAGAGAGCAAGCCAGAACGTGTTTCGTTTCTTGTGGCAAAAAAGGTCTGGCAATATTTGCTGGAATGCGATTTTAGGGATGTAATGAACATCCGAAAAGTAATAACGCCAAGGCTAGAAATCCAGGAAGTTGTTAGTGCATATCAAACTAAAGTCTCACATCGTTCGGGGCTGTCCCTCTCTCTAACGATATCTCCCAGGACATGGAATACGCGGGCCAGGTTCTCAGAGTACAAAGCTTACATATTGGACTATCTCAGCCCTGTTTTCTCGAGGCTCAGTCAGATTGTAAACTGTTGGAACTGGCATCTTGACGACTTTGGGCCCAAGATCCGTGGCATACGACGAAGGTACAAATGGATCGTATCCGTCATCAACATATATCATTTCAGGCCAGCGATCCTCTATCCACGTAGCATCGACAATATGAGTATTATGATGAAGGTCGTAGTTGGCTTTCAAGGCCCTGGTCCCGATTTGATTCCAAGCTTCTTGTACCCCTGGAAGTTGTAAGTAAGAGCTTTGGCAACATCTAGAGCGAAGACCATAGCTCACGTTTCATTACGTCTCGCCTTCGATCAACACATTTACAGCTTTCATCGTTCAGCCACAATCTAAGAGCCTCGAAGTTGGCAAGATGATCGTCAAAGGACTTATATTCCGGTAGTCGCAGAATATCATACACTGTCGGACTCCACCACAACGTAGTTCTGGACGCGATATCGTGCATGAGGGCATGAACATCATGTTGTGTACAATTCGGGTCACACTCAGGAGAGTCTGAGTCGTTCATTGTGGAACAAAAGTATATATAATAAAATGTTCGTAGAAAATTGTACGAGGTAAAAAGTATCGAATCACAGTATTGTCGATAATTGAGAATTAGAGTTGTAAAACTAGATCATTAACTTAGTGAGATCTATTTAACAAAGACAGCTTTCCAAATTTACTTACAAACAACAAAATCGCTGCAAACGGCGCTTGCGGCTTGTAATAAAAGGAAAGTTGCCTCCAAAGAAAGGGAGTTCTTTGGAACTCCTGCTTTGTTGCTAAACCAACAGAACGTATAGCGGTTCGAAGCTTAAGAAAATTTAGAATCACATGGTTTGCGAAATGATGACCTGTATTGCCCACGTGATTTTCCTCAAAACTTTCCACCAAAAGTTTAGCATCCCAAGCTCGGAAGATTTGCGCCAGTGATCGGGGACTTTCGGGATAATTTGGGATATGCTAGTACCCCAAATGAAGTAGAAAGTACGGAGAGGGTGTGGGGACCAGAGCAGGACTCTTTGAGGCGAATCATGCTGCAGTCTTGTTTCCGCAGCCTTCCCACCTTTTATTCGTCAAGTGGAAAAAATACAATCGCTTGAGACGCTGCTCATTATATACCTTTTCTGTTTAATGTTAGAAATTCCAGGAGCTAACTTGACTTGGGACCGTGAAAAATGTTCCAATGCTTGTGACGCATTTACATACCTCTACACCGACAATTCCACAGAGGCATACCTTCGGTAGTTGATACCTTGATTACGCTGCATGCTCTTGTACGAAGGGGCGGGCCTCAAGGCGTCCCGTAAAAATTTGGTGACACTGCAGGGAGTGCATGACCTTATTAACCCCTCAAGCTCACTGCCCCTCGGATTTCGCTGTGTACGACCTTCCACAAGGAAGTGCCAGCTGTATCTCAATCTTATCCCATCTCTTAAGTCTCTTTCACATAAAGTCACAGCCGAACTGCACATCGTCGGCAAGCCTTCAAAATGGCTCATCATGCCCTAGTATTTGGCAGCTCCGGCATCCTTGGTTGGGCAGTCGTGAATCAAATCCTGACCAACTACCCGAAGAAAGGGACCTATTTAAAAGTGACAGCTCTGACCAACCGCCCTTTGAGTCTGGAATCGTCTACGTGGCCTACAACTTCTCCCGGTGTGCCAGAGCTCAATATTGTCTCCGGTATCGATCTGACAAATGGCACTGTCGCGGAGGTGAGGGAGATGTTGAGGCAACAGGTGCCTGATATCGAGACTGTCACACATGTGTATTATTTCGGTTCGTCTTCGGTCTGAGTCGAAAAGTAAACATCTGACCTTGTCCTTCAAGCATACAAAATGAATTTTGATTTCCCTACGGAGTCGAAGATCAGCCTTGGGATGATGCAGCGGGGTTTCGGTGCCGTCGAAAGTATGACTCCTAAGTTACAATACGTAATATTTCCTACTGGGACTAAGGTAACTTGGCGTCAGTCCAAACATGAAAAAAAGAAATCTGAGCTTATTTGTATCTAGGGATACGGAATTCATATACCTAAAGATGGCAGCTTCAAAGCACCCTTCAAAGAATCACTGGGAGACTTACCCCAGCCGTACCGAGATCAGCTGTTCTATTACGTACTTCGAGATGAGTTCACAATAATGCAACAGGGCAAAAGCTGGAAGTGGGCAGAAGTAAGATGTGACATCGTCGTAGGGCTCCCCAAAAGATTTCTGCCCGAATTGTTAATGACAAAAACCAGACCGGCTTCGTCCCGCATTCCAACCCTTATAACATTCCAGGGCTGTACATGAACTACCTTTCTCTGTACAAGTACATGCACCAAAAAGGACACCCTGCTGCAACTTCAAAACAGATTCCGTTCCCTTCGGCGCCCACTTCTTATCATACCCTCTCCAACGATGGTGGGCAAGACATCTTTGCTCGATTTAGCATCCATCTCTGCCTCGATCCAGAGAAATCAGGAACCGCAGAGCTGTACAACATTGCAGACGGCGCAAGCACACATAGCATGGAAGAGCGCTGGTCGTACTTGTGCTCAATCTTTGGCCTCGAAGGAATTGCCCCTGTCGAACTTGCTGACCCTGAGTATCGTACGCCAGTGAGCTTCATTTCAAAGTTCCCCGAACAAGTGGAACTTCTGAGAGAGGAGAAGGGTGTGGCTTTGCAGACTGTTAGACTTGATCGACTCATTGAGAACTATATAGAGAATTTTGACTTCGATCGTGGTTTGGTGCTGGACAAAGCGAGGTCGACTGGCTTCCTTGAGGAGATGACTTACCAGGATAGTTGGAAGATTATGGTAGAGAGGTACGGGAAGGTGAACAAAGCGTATCTGGGGAGATGATTGGCGTACGAAATTCATGTGTTGCACCTATTTCAAGAGTTGCGGCGCAACGCCCAGCAAAAGCCTGGAACATCCAATCAGGCGTGCTTGAGACTTGGGTTTTAGCGACTAGCAGCCTAAAAATACAGCGCTGAAGCCCTGCAATTACAACGTATTCTTAGCGATTTAAAGCTATTTATTTTTCCTGTGGGCCCATCATAAAATAGTAACAATTCCTAAAGATTGAAAATTTGGCCATCCGCCTTGGGAAGACGAAAATGCCTCCCGAGATGCTGTTTGTAACTTCTCAGCACATTGCGAAAGATCGAGACTATAGTATAATTGGATGCGCGCTAAATCAAGAAAGGGAAGACCCTATCGCCGACGCGTCGCATTTTGATACGAGACTCTCACAACACATGTACAAAGACCGACACCAAGCAATTGACAACGAAAGAAGAGACGCCCGGCACGTTTGTTCGATCTCTAGCAGCTGGAACAATTTTGTGCTTTGCGTAGTCTTAAAGATGAGCGCGCCCACGTTCGACGGCGCGAGTGTTGATATTTTGCATTACCAAAGTCGGGAGCGCGCGTCTGATTTCGATTCCTTTTGAGTTATAGAACGTCTTAGTGGGCCCGTATAGAATGGTTTCGTACTTCAAACTTAACTCATGGCCCCCCAGATAGCCTTGGTTTTGGAATTGTTTGTGGTAGAAGAGGTATATTCGCGGTGGGGTTTTGAGCGGCTGCACACTTTTGAAGTTTTCGCGCAAGCACTTTTTCCTTGCGGTTCTTCATGAAATATGTACTCGATCTTTCTTCTCCTTCTCTGAATTCCTATTTTGAAGGGTCTTTCCTTCTTAGGATAAATCTATTATTTTGTGCCCATGGTCTTTTCTGAAGCGGGGTTAAGCGGGGTAATTTATCTCGGACGATCATATTTACAATTCTACGTACGACGGATCACAAATCAATCCAATAATAACACAAACATTTGCAACCTAGGTTGTTGCAGGGTTTATTTTATTCGATCTATCCCAAGTCCTATCATCTAAAAAATGCCAATGTCTGAGCTGCCCAAACCAAAGTCAGAGGAACAGTCACAAATAGTAATTTGACATTGAAAACCCTTGCAAACTCTTTAGGCCAGTAGCAAAAAATTGCAAAACTCTTAGCCGCTTATCTTTTTCAAGATAAGTGGACTTATGGGAGAACCTAAGCCACCGGGTCGGGTTAGGTTTTTATTCGAAGGGATTTCAACTTGAGACCCAGGCGGACAGGGAAATCATGAGGGGCCAACCACTATTTTAACGTCTTAGGCGGAGACTACCACTATTTTTACGTCTTAGGCGGAGACAGCAAACACGGGCCAGGTGAGGTGATTTGCTGGCAGAACTTTGCTTATTTTATTATATGTAGATATTCACCTGTATATGCCGGAGTCTGGCCGAGGAATCTTCCTTTCCTGCTCGAGCTTTTTGGCTGGCCCAACGAGTGTTGCAGCGTTATCGCAATCATTCCAGTCCATCGCAAGCTTAGTTTCCTCCGCAGCATGTCGTCGCAGTTGTGCTTGAGCTCCCCCAAGAGCAGCCTTTACAGCCTGCAGAGCCTCGATCTCTTGGTGGCGATTGCGACTTGCTATGTGCGATCGCTCGCGGTCGAATTCCTTGGCCTGAGTGTTATATCGACGGACTTTTGTGTTTTCATTGCGAAGATCTGCAAGTTCTACGCTCATAGATTCAATATTCTGCTGCTGCTCATGGGCTTCACTTTCTAGCTGTTGACAAGTAGCCTTGCTGGCTGGAAGATCCGCACGTTCTCTGTTTGTTGCTTCTGATTGCTCGAGGTTGAGTTTCCTAGTTTGCGCATTATATCGTTTGAGTTTTGCGTTTGCAGTTCGAAGTTCCGCGAGCCCTGCCTTCGTAAATTTGATTTCTTGCTGTTGGCCACGATTTTCGGTTTCCAGCCGTTGACAACTAGCCTTGCTGGCTTCGTGAGCTCTGCTCTCTCCCTGAAGCTTTTCTTCGAGGCTTGTCATATAATCATACACGTCATTGGCCCTGTTATCAGCCCGCACAAGAGCGTCCTCTTTCTCTCTGATCTTTGTGCGTGCGAAATCAAGATCCGCCTCCAAGGTCCCTGTCTGTTCCACCAGGCCCCGAGTGTCGCTCCTGAAGTGATCAAACGCGATCCTGGTATGCGTAAAAAGCTCTTCTCTCTTTTGAAGTTTTGCGCGCGTAGACTCAAGGTTTGCCGTTAGCGCTTCGTTTTCTTGAAGCTTTCGTTTGAGTTCGTCCGCTATGGCCTCCAAATCTCCGTATGCGGATTCAACCCTCTCCTCTGCCTGTACACGACCATTCTGCTCTTCACCAAGAGTTGCGTGAGTTCTTTCAAGATCCGCTTTGACGGCCTGGATCTCTTGCTCCCGCCAATGAAACTCGCGTGTTATTGATCTGCATTCATCAATCATTTGCCGCGCTATCCCTTTGAAGTTGGAAAGCAAGTCGTTGAACTCGTCGGATTCTCTCAGTCCCGGTCCCGGCCTGTAGTGAAGCATGTGGCCGGCGAGATTGCCGAGAAGAACCCCAAGCATCTTTGTCTGTGCCCAGTTACTCGGATCAGCATCAACGTCAAGCAACCGTCCAATAGCTTGTTGGGGCGATATCCCATCCATCATGGGTTGATTGTGATTTTAATCTAGTTCGAAGGGACAACAGTTGGAGCAAAGGTGTAAGGTGTTGATGGAGAAGCAAGTGTCAACTTCAGAAGAATTTTTCAACTATCTATATACCTTGAGTATACATTGTTCCACAAGAAGCGCCTCGTTTCAAAATGTTTACGTCGAGGAATCCAATCGAATAAGACATTATAAAATAATCACTGCTGTTCCCACCATTTCGACCATATTCTGCCCCCTTTGTTCTGGTGTCTAGCTCTGACTCATGGCTTGCCCGACTCAGCAAAGAAAATGACCATATTTGAAACACGCAAAATATTCATTCAACGGTTGACTCTCGTCGGTCCTTCCTTTTGTGAGGGCGATAGCTCGTTTGGTTGATTTGAATTTGACTGGCTTTTGTACTCGCGTGCAAGTTCACCGGTTGCCGATCTATCTTGAACACCGACGTCATTTGACGGCACTGGGGAAGCCCGGAAGCTCTGACGAGTTGCTCTGCTAGTATAACTCCATTATTCTTTCCTTCGTTCTTGTCACTTTCGATCCACTTTATGCGCTACACAAAATTTCACGGGCCAAAGAGCATCAAGTTGGAATGCGAACAATCATTCAGTTAAGACTTTCATTTATATGTACTGCATATTCCACGAGGCCAGCCTCTCAGCTATCAAAACCCGCATCGAAAGCCAGCGCGAACAAACATCTCGCGATCTTATGTGCTGACAACAAAGATAACTCAATCATCGGTCACGCGTTGGGGCCGAAGTGCGGGGTGACAGAACACTAATCTGCCCATCTTCTGTGCGGGACGGTGATGGAGATTCTGCTCATATGAATGCCTTTTCCAGGTCACGATCCTGACGCTCCTGCCCATACAACTCTCGTCGGTCATTGATCGCGACCTTCTCCCTAGCTGCGAGGAACGCCGAGATATCTTCTTGACTTGCTCCCCAAGTAGGTCCTCTGAGAGCCGTGAGATATCCTTGGATAGCAGCTCTCCATGTTGCGCTTTCTCCATGTCGATATAAACCTTCTTGTGATAAGGCTTCGTATTGACCGAATTCTTTGGCAGCGCTGAGATAGATCTTGAAGGTGCGCGGGTACTCGCTGTTTTTCGGGTTCCGAGAGCGCGGAACAAAGTCAAAATTCTTGACATCGTAGTCTGACATTAACTCGCATAGATCATAGATGGTCTTGTAAGCGTTATGATCGTTGACCATCCCGGAGGCTGCCTTCAGACTTTCCATATAGCGGGATTTGTCTTCTTCCAGGAGTTTGTGTTCGCGCTCAAGATCTAGATTCTTTTCGATCCATTAGTAAAAGGCCGAGGTCTGCGGGTTCTCGTTTTGTACGGGATTGCGCACCGGCACAAGAACTTGGTTGCGGCCGTTTGCCACTTCGCATCTGTTGCAAAGGTGGACGACGGTTCGGTGCGGGTCTTCAGGTCCAACCTTTTCGGGGATATCCTCTTCTCCGCATGTAGCGCAAAGATAGATGGACTTCATGCTAGCCGGCGGTGAGTAGACTTTCCTTCGTTGTTCAAAACGTTGCCTTCCGTGTTTGGATCCGATGGTGTTGAGGTCAAAATTTTTAGGATCGGGGCCATCTCATGGTTCTTATATGATTAGTATTTCGGGGGAAGCTTCCCGTACGTGGTAGGCCTGGTGGAAGTCTTTCCTTAGAACAGTGTTTTACATTCGTACGCCGGAGAAGCATGACTCTTCTCGAACCTACATGGGACGCCACGAGTTTTCAGCTTCTCGATCGAATTGAGAAGAGACAAGGACCTTTTCTTGAAAGTGACTCACACTTACTCAGACAATGGAAAGCTAGAAAATAGGGAAATCATTCGTTACAGCGCGTCAAGTAGTATCACGGGGAGGGGAGAACATTCGTGTTGTTTTGTAAATTTTATTATATAAATTCTCGCATAAAAATGCACAGTCCAGGAGGCCGGCTCTGGACAAAGAAAGCCTCCCACACAAGTGTAAAAGTTACAAGAGCCAGAAAATGGTTCTCTCAGGAAGGATAAGTTAAGTGTTTTAGGACACTCAAACTTCAGCATTAAAGTATTTGACTCCAGAAAAGAGATCGCGAGATACCATCCCCTGCCTTCGGATTATTCGGCTCCCCGAGAAGCCCCAAACTTATCTCCCTTTCCTTTAAGACTAACTTAATTAGTTTCGGCATCCGTTGTTTGATCATCTTGCGGGAGTTCCTCAATAGCGTCGTAGAACTGAAATTCGTCTTGGTCCTCCTGGTCCTCGTGACTTGGCTCCCCCTCATTGTTCTTCTTGGACTGAGCAACAGACACTTCCGCAAGGAGTGCACGAAGTCTCTCGATTTCTTGCTGATCCCTGGCATGATGAAGCTCGGCGTCTGCCACTACTTGCTTTGCCTCGTCTCGTATGGCTTGAATCTCGGCGTCGACGTCGGCTGGGGCAGAACCACGATCCTGGCGTTCCTCGCCGTACAGCTCCCGTCTATCATTGATAGCAACTGTTTCCCGAGCTGCCAGGAAATCTGAAAGCTCTTCTGGTGCTGCTCCCCAAGGCCCCTTGAGAGCTTTGTAGTAGTCGTCGATCGCAGCTTTCCAGTCCAAGCCTCGCGTAAGACGGGTTTTGTCGTCGTACACAGCATGGTAGTGGGCAGTGCTTGTGGATCGACGGAGCCAGTTTTTGAAGGTACAATCGACACCTTTCTCCTTTGGGTTCAACGTTGTAGGAACAAAGTCAAAGCTTTCCATATCTCGAGTCAAAATACCCTCGAGCGCATCGTTCATACCTATTATTTCCGTGAAATCATTGGACTTGAAGCTAACTATATATCCATAGATGTCCTCTCTCAGACTTTCACTTTCTCTTTTGGAATTTTGTTCAACCCATTTCTGAAAAGGTGATACGTTCTTTTGTACGAAGTTGAGACGAGAAACGAGAACTTGATTGTGGCCATCTTGACGCTCGCACTCATTGCAGAGGTGGATGTTCGTTCGATGTGGCTTTCCTGGACCTGAACTGATGTTCGCAGTATTTTCTTCTCGCCCGCAAGTAATGCAAAGATAGATGTTTTCCATCTTGGAGGATGGTATTTGAAATTTCCCCTGGTGGTTTGAGATTTTGGTTCTGAGTTGATTATCTGACAATGTGGTCGAAATCCTGAGGTTTGTGTTGATGAAGGTAGATTTGATTTGACCGTAGGCTTGGGGAAGTTTATACCCGTGCAAACATGTTGTTCCTGGGAGAAGCCTCTGTTTCGAGACCCGAGACAAAACAGGTCCAGTGAATAATAGAGAAAACAAGAAGTTAAGTCCGTGTCGAATTTATTAGACAAGGGCTGTCCCTTTGTTGTTGAGGCTATCCGTGGTAAGTTTCCGGTTATTGTCTTCAACGCTTAAACGTTCGTGTCCCGGGTCGGTTGTTCATTGTTCACAACTCTTAAGTTTCACAAATAGTCTGAGGCGTGCTCACCAAATCATCGCAATGTAATTATTCTCAATATCTAAAAAATAGTTCCATCATTGAGACACAATCAAATGACTTCAAATCAAACGACTGAATGTTAAAGCGAAAAAATGAAAACAGAGAGCTCTAAGAGCTAGATCTCATGTTCTTACACACCTGCTTCTTGTTTTTCAAGGGCGTAGCTGTGATGATAATTCATTATATTTCCTCTTGGTTTTTACGTTTATCACTTACGGAGATCACTGCGAGATTTACAATTCACGATAGCCAAGGCCCAAGGGATACAATTTGTTTTGATGAAGTAAATCTTATTGATAATCTGAGATAATAGGAACAGCAAGCCATACAAAAAGTGTGGGGATGACCGAATACGCCTACCCCAACAATACTAATGCTCTAGTAAAATCAGATTATACCACGCACATCATGGCTCTCAAGACCAGTAAGACGAGCCAGGTTTTCTCAGGCGACTATGCGTGGTCTAGTTATTGATCACACTATCCTACCGACTCGACACGTTGGGTAGTACCGTCTTGCAGGACGTCTTACGGGACTGAGAATGCAGGCGGTCGGTTGTCCAGGCTCCTCGAGAGTGAGCCATTCTCCTGTCTTGGGATCCACGCCGTGATCTTTTCGCTCTTTGCCTTCTAGCTCGAGACGATCATTGTCTGAGATGCGCGAGCGCTCTTCCATGAATCTGGATAGGCAGGGTGAATCAACCCCCTGGAGGTAAGTCGCATAGGTCATGAGCAGATCTGTCCAGGCTTCCCGACGTGTGACGATGTCTCCTTTCAGTACTTTTCGATTGAAAAAGTCTACGCGCGGTTTATCTAAGCTGTACATGCTGCGGAAGGAAATTATGTGTCCTTCTTGCGGAATGAACTCGAAGGTTCGAACATCTGCGGTCAGCATCTGGTCTAGATGCTTGATGAATGAAGGGTCGTTGTCGGTGTGGATCAGATAGTCTTTGATGTCCTCGTGGAGAAGAGGTCCTGATCTGTCTTGCCAGGTGCATCGTGGCTTACCAACAAAATCGCATGTCAGAGGTGAATCCGGCACGTTGCGGATCTCGGTGTTAGTTGACCACTCGAGGAAAGATGTTGGGGGTTCCTTCAGCTTGTGAGCCGGGTGTTACGAATACACACGTGACCCAGGGACCTTAGGCTCAGACACCTTATGGTGAC
>QGMK01000748.1:0-17774 GCA_007825345.1 Lachnellula suecica
TAATTTTAAATTTATTTATTAATATAAAATTTTAATTTAATATATTTTTATCGTATAAATAAAAACAAAATAAAATAGCGAGATATAATAATTATATATATTTATTCGTAGTAAAGATTTAATATTAAATTTAATCTTTTAAATATTTCGTTAGCTTTAAAAAAACTACTAGGCCGACGGTCCGCGCGGCTCGGGCACGTATTAATAACAATCTTCTAGTTCTCTCTCTCCCACGACCGCCCACCCCTTAGCATGACGCGAGCTAGTGTGCAATGCGCTTCAAGGGGCCGAAATCATTAGTACGACGCGTCGGTTTCAGAGATAGAAAGCAATTTCATCTGTGATATACCAGTGCGTGTACTAGGCAACTTCAATGAAACTTCAACATCATGGAAAAGCTTCGAGTGAGAAGCAGATCAGCGTTGGCTTACACGCCCAAAAAACAAGCCAACAGACAATCTCGGAGAGACCAAAACCTGGCGTCGATCCCATATCATACCTCTGACTTCAGATCTAGTGTATCAGGCTGAGACCGAGGTCTCTAAGCCGGAGGGATGGCAGCAACCCCGGCAACCCATTTACCATTAGCCCAGCAGTTTTCACTGATTCCCGAAGTGTCCGACCCATTCTCCAAATAGAACCATTTACAGTGTCCCACTTAATGGCAGCTAACTCCGATACTGGCAAAGAAGAATGGCTGAAGCCGCCTACATACCGTCCACTTCCATTTTAGCCTTGTTCCGAGGATTTTGTTATCGTTTCCAGCAAAATAGACACGGAGCTAGACGCTGGACTGTTTGGCGTTGAAAGAGATCATTGCAATGGATATCCTGGGAACAGGTTTGACGCGGGAAGACGGCCAATGTACCAGCCTTTGGATGCGTCGTATGGCTTTTCGATCAAGGTCAGGTTGGGGGACTGGAAACAAGCTCTTTGAAAGGATAATTACTTCATGCTTGCTTGTGCGAAAGGGATAGAACATGCCTGATACTAAGGTGACTTAGGCGGTAGCTCGTGGTCGCGTTTGAGGAACCCATAAGGGCAGTTACCAGGTTTGTGCCCACAACCCAGCCTGTCCCAGCATCTTGGGGGACTTTAAGTAGCTGCGGTGTGAAAGGCGATACAAAGAAGATTTACTCACTTTCCTAGTAGTATTCCTAGATGCGATTGTCAGAGCTGAACAAATACTCTCAGTTGTGTCGTATCGCTGTCGAGGAAGCAAGCGGTTATCTTTGAGTATTGTGCGCGCGCATAATTTGGGTGTTCAATACACCAACGTCCCATCTCTTCTTGGCGCTATAGGCCTTCTCACGAAGTTTGTGGTCCACCAGGTCCGCAGAAATGTAGTACAGTCGCAACTGCAAATAAATTAAACACTGAGCGAAGTCCAGCTGCTAAGTTTCGGCTTAACTCGTTTAACTGCAGAGAAGTCGCAGCAATAGGAGAGCCAAGTTTGGCCCGGGCTATGGTACTGTTCGGGCTTCCGGCGCCCCATTCGTTCTCGTAGCTACTTTCACGGATGTTGCCGAAGACGTCCTGAGTGAAGATTCTGAGATGGCTACCATTGTTTAGGGTTGCAATTGCAGTTCCTGTTAGGATGAAACGAGTTAGCAATATCATCATACCAAGAGGTCAAGTGACTGGTGACGAGGAAACGACCAACTGATGAGAACTTGGGATACTGGTCCGGTAGCAACGATTGAAAGTTTGAAATCTATTGGGAAGTGGAACTTTGATTGTGGATTATGAGTATTACGAGAATTGGAGTGAGAAGAATACGCAGGCAATATGGCTACACTTATACGATTCATCGACATCTGTTTCTGCGTCCAGTATCTCGGGATTACTTTTACGCAAATGCAGTTGATACAGACAATGGAAAATATGAAACTACCCTCCGGATCGACAGTTTTCGCCGTCACACTACCGGGAATCTCCGAGTTCTAGGTAGGACAGATGCTGAGACTGAGTTCATGCCGAAGTGTGAAAATCCGTCAAATGCTTGTTTAAAATTTATCGCAAACAAAGGCGCGCACATAGAATATCCCCAAAAGTGACATCAACCCTCCGCTGACTTCGTGGCCACTGGCTACGAAGAATATGAACTCCCAAGAAAGACTATATCGGAGAAGTTGCGATGAATGGGCATTGGGCAAGGTGAAGGCCGAGACTGGTACGAGCGCATGCTACAGCGCAAAGGAGCTTGAAAACAGACCCTTAATGTCTCGTACGATTTCTCATATGATGAGTGTGTAAAGAGCATACTCCAAGGAGCAAGAAATTGATACCCGTAACATGCGAAGCACTATTGAGGCTGAAACTGTGGAACTTTCCTCATGAGTTTCTCCGCACTTGATTAGTGGTACTTGAGAGGAGCCATCCACATATGCCAGCAGCTGAAGGTGAAGTCTGAATGAATTGGGTCTTGAATCCAATCTCGCCATTCCTCGAACCTCGTCCTGCGAATTGCGTTGCGGAGCGTAAGAACCGTGAGCAAGGTCGCGACCTCTTACCATTTCGCAGACATCGAGGGATATACTGGGAAAAACTTCCACAATTTTGGATATATCTTTGGAGGAACGATAACGGAATTTGGATCTTTCAACCTCGTGAGTGTTCGTCAGCTTTGGTGCGCCATTTTCGGAGAAAAGCCCCTAGCTCGATAGTCTTTGCGCCCTAGTCGAATGCGAAGGCCGGTGCCGGTGCGGCTCATTGATAGGATCTGAACTGACCCATGAGATCAAGAGAGCAATAAGCAATTTGCTTGCATGCTTGACTATGATGCCCTGCCATTCACGGAGTTGCTGTCTAAAAACTGGAGTGGAATAACGTGCTAGCCTTCCTGCACTTTGTCCAACAATTGCAAATCAGAAGATATATGGTATACCGAGGCTTGCAAGGAGATAACAGTCACATCAATTATCAGCCAAGAGTTGAGTCTCGAGCAATAACATCAGCTAGGGCGTTGGCGTTGAAAGATTTTCGAATTGGTTGGCTCGTGATTTTTATATCACGTGTTGAGATCAATAGACACATGTGCAAAGCACGTACCCCGTAGTGGTAGGATCTTGCCTTTCCTCGAGCCTCTTCTGCTGGATAAGACGCCTCTTTTCCCTGCCTTACCTAGTAAGCGCATTCTCACATGCGGATCGCTTCGGTGCGTTATCACCTGCATAAGTAACGCCGGCGGAAACCAAGATTGGCGCGAAGTTGGTCGATCTATTTTCAGGGGTCTTTTATGAACCTCAACAACTTTCCAGGCCCAGTACCATGGGAGCATGGGTCCATCCGCCCATGCTTCTGCGTCATGTCGGAGGTAAGTACAAGGTTTTTAACCCTGAAAACCGAGTACCCCTGGCACCGACTCTAGTCGCAACGTCAGAACACCAGGATGATACTGCCCCAATAATTACTATCCAACGTTCGTTGAGGTTGGAAAGACCGACCGGACCACAACATCGACCGGGATCTAGCAAGTTGTACAGTATACTCGACTTCGCTTGTGTAAAGTGTAGGTGTATTTTCTGTTGGAGCGTTGAAGCCCGGTCTCAAAGGTGGTGAGTTCCGTCATCAATTTGGTTCCCACACCATCGCTGAAATCAGCCTCAGGACTCTCAAGCCGTTTTACGAAGCGCCCCCAGCTTAGATTTCCTGACAATGGTTATGGAATTGTGCAGGAACATATTTCCGCTCCGGATCAGTGCGGTATCGTTTGAAAAGCAGAGATAGCATGAGTCTTTGCGGGCACCCAACAGCAACGAACGAGACTTTCTCAATACTGCAGGGCCTCTCATGGACAATGGCTTTCTGAAGACATGCACAATGAGCCGACTATACTCAACCCGGGCTCTTACTCAGACTACAACTGTTTTCTACCAGGCGTGCCAGCTCCTCGGCAATTCAGGAGATATCGCGCATAATTTGTAAGTCTGCGCTAAGCCCTCCAACATGCAGCGAAGTAATGAAGATCTAGATGTTGCTTGTTGAACATTTGTGCGTTCTTGATTTTTCATCAGCCTACGGTTGCCTCCAATATCCAGGCCCTACCACCATCACATGCTCTTGGTGCTTCGTTGGGGTCAATTTAGTTATTCCTCGTGCGTTTTGCAAGGAAGCCTCACAATGATGAGTTGCCACATGTGGCCACCCCGGTCTTCACCCTGACGCTTGGCTACTCTGAGCGGATTGCCATCGACCTGCAGGAACAGACGTTGACCAAAATTGTGGGGCCCACTCTGTCTCCTCGGAGTCCTCCAGGCCTACATCCTCGCTAAATTTCAGCATATGCCTCTTGTTAGGATATCCATGGGATATAGTGGCGAAGCTGGGGCAAATGCATCCGACTACACACGAACCAAATTTGCACCGCATTGATTTCAAAGGGGCAGCCGCCGACACTTCTGTACCCAGATATACGGCCGAGGGCAGCAGGATGCTAAATGAACCATTTGAAAGAGGGTTGCGTTTGCAGGCATCATCAGATGAGCTGGCACAGCAATGAACTGGGCAGAAAACAGGGCATTCCTTCTAATTACGGACGACTTCTGTTACGATGATACGCTCCAAGCTACATGTGCTCTTATACCTCCGCCAATAGCCCGATGAGAGGATTTGCAGAAGACTGGCAACAAATCGTGCGAAAGTTGGTCTTTTGTTGCTAACTCCATGATGAGAGATGCCCAAACTTTGTCTACTCCAAAAAAAATGTTCTCAATTTTAAGGCAGCCGCTGTCAAAACCTGAACTCATAGCGACTTGAACGGCTGAAAGACAGATCTCGGAAGTGTCTCCAATTATATATAATTCCTTGCGCTGCAATACACTTACGATATCAAAGCTTTTGCAATATCACGGCGAATACCCCACATTGACTTAGGATGTTGCGGTTAGCAAGTGGGGAATCCAATATTCCCACGGATAACAGTGCGCTACTTGACTCGCTATACAGTTTTCACATCCGATGGTCGACCATTATGAGGCTTTCAGGCCTTTTGCAAATAAGTCCCACTAAACATTCTGGCAACTCCTCGGAACAACCGACCCACAGTCCTAGCAGTGGCAGTCTAGTTACGCTATCGAAGCAGCAAACACAATCTTTGAATCGTCTTATGTCGGCTGCAGACAACGCCTTTGTACTGGTCAGCCGAACTGTAGATGAATGTGTCTAGCACGTGAACCCTTTTCTTGCAACGTCAGTTTGCATAGCTGCAACGACTACGCTTGTGCATTGGTTTCGAGATTCTGAGGTAAATTTGCATTTCGAGGATTACCCCAATCTTGCGAATGAATTACGTGCAATATGTTGCGTTGGGAACGCCCACTACTGTCTTAGAAGAAACGTGTCTGCCTGAAGACAAATCTCAAAATATACCACAGGCCGGTGTCCCAGCTTACGCCCATATCGGGAGATCGATAAGCACCAAGACCTCATACCAAGCCACATCTGGTTTATCAGCCTTTCAGCAGGTCCCTGAGCCAACCAAGGAGCAAGTTTTCCGTACATCGGACTTACCTCCGCCATGCCAGATGTCCCGAACACGACAGGATCTGGAATATCGTTTGAAAGGAACATCGGTCTACCTTGTGCTGATGAAAACCCCAACAAGTTTTTCTTGGGTTACAACAGACAACAGGTGGCGAATAGGATTTTCCAAATTGCGTCAACAGTCCTTTTCCGGATCTTGTGCTCAATGAGATCCATTTAGCCGGCAGTCGTAGCGTTACGGCACTGACTATATTGATTTGCAGATCATATCTTTTAGCAATCGCATTCACCCATGTGCTAGTCCTCCTCAACACTACTGTTTCTCACTGCCATTTTAGTTGCCGGTCTGCCAGGGGCTAGCTGCATGATCGGCTCGGTAATCAGTCCCTATGCTTGGCAGCCAAGGGTTGCATGCTAATGCAAGGTCCAAGCGTTGCCAGAAGTACCGGCTGAATTATGGCTCCCCAACGTCGGTCGATGAATCTTTCAATCAAGCTTAATTAAAATGCTACAACCAGCCACTTCCACCAATTCAACATTTTGGCCACGTCCAGCGTCGTCCACCACCATTCTGCTACTGCCGTACTGCCGTACTGCCGTATCACCCACTCTGCATGGCCACCGTTTGTTAAGTGATACGCCCGGCACTTGCTACTACTCAATTGGGTAGGCCCTATTGGCCGACAATTTTGAAATCACCAACGAAAGCCTCTGCTCTGTTTTCTCGTCGTTCACATACGAACTTTTCTTCGATTTCTTGACTCTCTTGGTATACATCCCATACGAAATCTTGAAAAGCTATTACCCGTTCAGAGTGGAATAATCCAAATGATTGGCAATACCACAGTGGTTCAGAGTGGCACATGTCAAGTTGTCAACTAAAATCCTGGTGTTGAATTTAAGCTATGCCCAACTGGCTCATATCGACCTTCCATTTTCCACCTCTCTTCTTTGCACGCCTTGCTTCTATCTACTTCTTGTTTCCACCACATGGCCCCACTCTTTGCTCTCCTGGTTTCCCATCCAGTATTCAAGAACCGGCAGTATCTAAGGGCCAGTAGTATCCAAGGTACAACACGAAGTGTGAAGGAGAAAATAAGATAGAGAATAAAGAGAAAAGAAACCCTCTAAATACTTTGTGCGGCGGATAAGTGTCCGACCATCTACTTCTAAGGTTTTAGTCTAGGCTTTTGACCTCTTAATCCAAGGGTCTTTCTGATTATCTGATCCTTCAAACAGGATACGCACTATCCAGCATTATCATTTCAACCTAGAACGGAAAGTCGAAGACCTTACGCCACACGAAATACTTTGTATACATTCCCATTTTAGCTCTCTTACTTGCATATCAGGCTAAAAGCTTGGCATTACCTAAACTTAATACCTTGTAGCTAGAATACTACTAAGGGAGATTCGGCCCACATGCCCTGTTTAGCTCGTTGAGTTACCGGTGATCTAAGAGCCTTCCATTCGGAGCCTTTTGATTGGCTATCTGCACTACTAGTTTCCATCCCACCCGTTGAGAGCTTTCGTAGGGATAGATTAAACATCTAGCGAAGCGACCTCAGAAACACTCTACATATGCAGGCCGACCCACAGTGGCAACATGCATACTTTATTTTCCAAGAAGTTTCCATCATTCTAGCCTCCGTGCTTACCGGTATGCATGTATTTCGTCTGCTGGGACATAGGTACATGGCTGTCCATTACGTTGTCCGTTCAGGCGTTCGAGAAATTAATCTCATTGTTTTTTGACATACTTTAGGGTTTTCCTGGCATTGGAGGTGGGTTTTGTGTTGGAGTTAACGAACTATGGTAGAAATCTCCGGTCCAAGGTTTGGTACGACTGCATAAAAGACAAGTCATCTTTGGAGTTGTCTTGTCGGCAACCGATACCCGCCGGCCATAAACATGGCAGGTGTATCCCCTGGCTAGCTGGTGTGGTGCATCCGGATAACAAACTAAACCATAGACTGCAATGTCAGTGCATATCCATCCTACAGTTCCATTGCTGGCCTTATCCATGGTCGAAATTGCATGATGCAGGCCAATTAGGTGACGCAAACACCCAACGCAAAATATTTCGCTGTTGAATTGGTTATCTTTCACTCTCACTGGAAACCTCATGAAAACGTTCTCCAGTGTTTTACTCAACGCAAAAGTATGGGCATGAATCTTTGCTATATCTAACACATCTGGGACATCTTTCGGTCCAACCTGGAATCCTGCTCATCACACTCTCGGACAGCAAGATGACCTTATCTTCTTCCTTCGGTACCCTCCTTCTGTTATTCCACCTTGGTACTTGTCTTCGTTACGATCCGGCTTTCGGGGATTGGAACCTCAATCAGAACCAGAATGCTATTCACCCAGTTGACTACTGGGGAGAATGGCAAAATCACAGTTATCACGCATCTCCCGATAATTGGCGCTTCCCATTTTACACCCTTACGCTTGATCGATATGTTGATGGTGATCCCACCAACAATGAAGCTAATGGTACTGTTTTTGAACATGACTGGATGACTAACCAATTCCGATTTGGAGGAGACGCAAGAGGACTCATGGGTTCTCTTGACTATATCCAAGGCATGGGTGTCAAAGTAAGTAGGTCCCGAACTGCCTACAAATATACTCGGAGATTGATTCTTTTCGCTCCAGTCACTATACCTTGCCGGCAGCCCTTTTATTAACATGCCATGGTCTGGAGATGGATATGGCCCGTTAGACTTCACCCTGCTAGACGCCCACCACGGAGTAATCGATGATTGGCGAGCCCTTATCACGGAAATCCATCGAAGAGATATGTATGTGATCCTTGATAATACCATGGCAACGTAAGTTTTCTACATCTCCAAAACGTGACAAATGCTCACCGTACTATGTCACAGCATGGGTGATCTTATTGGATTTCAAGGATTTGTCAACCAAAGCGCACCGTTCAGCTGGCACGAGTATGATTACGTCTGGAAATCTGATCGGCGTTACCACGATTTCCAGCCGGAAAATGCTGAGAATAATTCGTGTGAATATCCCACAATGTATGAAGAAAGTGGTCTTCTTATTGGACCAGAAGTCACGGGAAATATGGATGGCTGCAGGGCAAGCGAGTTCGACCAGGTATAATCCCTCCCCTCTTTGATTTCATATCATCTAACAATGACATAGTATGGAGATATGAAAGGCGTTGGAGCATATCCTTCTTGGCAAAGTCAACTTTCTAAGTTCGCCTCCGTGCAAGATCGTCTTCGTGCCTGGCGCGATGATGTTCGCGAGAAAATCAACGTCATGTCCTGCATACAAATTGCGATGCTTGACATTGATGGATTTCGCATGGACAAAGCTTTGCAGACAACCGTAGATGCACAAGCGGACTTTGCGGCTTACCAACGGGACTGTGCCCGGCAACATGGCAAAGAGAATTTCTTGATTGTTGGTGAAATGGTAGGAGAAATCCCATTCTCAGCTATCTACACAGGGAGAGGAAGAAGACCTGACCAGCAAGTGATGAATATCACCGAATCCATGATCTCATCAAATACTTCTGATCCTTCGGGGTATGTTCGTGAGTGGGGTATGGCTGCTCTCGATGGCGCAGCGTTTCACTACCCAACCTATGGTGCCCTGACGAGATTCCTCGGGTTTGTTACTCAGTCTATAACTCGCTAGTCTGTGCCTACTAATTGCTACCACAGACTGGACGGACCCATCGGGTTTGAGGGAATTGATTTTGTTGATCACTGGACCAAATTGCTGCAAACCGACGACATGGTAAATTCCAATACAGGAAAGTTCGACCCTCGACACATGTTTGGAATGACCAACCAGGACGTTTTTAGATGGCCTTCCCTTACAGATGGCATCCAAAGACATCTACTTGGCCTCTTCGTCACTACTCTGGAGATGCCTGGTATTCCTCTGACGCTTTGGGGAGAAGAACAAGCCTTCTACGTCTTGGAGAACCTTGCTGATGACTACGTTTTTGGACGCACGCCAATGTCTTCATCACGTGCATGGCAGTTACATGGCTGCTATCGACTTGGCGAGGAGGTCTATGTTAATCTACCGTTCAATAGCTCCGGAACTGCATGTCACGATGACTCTGTGAGTCTTGATCATCGCGATCCTTCACACCCAATACGGAACATTCTCAAAAGAATGTATGAACTCAGGCGCGAATACCCTACGCTCAACGATGGGTATGAATTGAAGACTCTTTCGTCACAGACTTACGATGTGTACTTACCCGGTAGTGGGGCCCTTCCCTCACCCACTGGTATCTGGAGCGTATACAGGGGTCGGGCGCAAGGGGGTATTCAAGATTTCAGCGGCATGGGGCAAGGAAACCAGGGAGTCTGGCTTCTCTTTCAGAATGAGAATAGGACTGTCAAGTACAGCTTTGACTGCAACAACTCTTCCGAAGCCTTGATCTCTCCATTCCCGTTAAACACCACGGTCAAGAACTTGTTCTACCCGTATGAGGAATTTTTCCTCGAAGCGTCAAACGTCACATATGGTATGTTGAGTCCAGAAATTCTTTGACGTGCTACGTTAATGCCTACACGCATTTCTGTTCCCCGTCTCACTAAATAGTTGACTGACACCTTTACTTAGGCATTGAAAACTCAGGAGATCTCAATGGGTGTCTTTCGAAACTCACATTGGCTCCATACGAGTACAAAGCATTTGTTCCAAAAAGTGTCTGGCAAAGTCCACTACCAACAATCGTTCATATAACACCAGGACACGATGAGCGCATCCAATCGCCTGTGGGATACGGAGAGCAAACCTCACTGCCAATAAAGATTTCGTTCTCCAGTGAAATGGATTGCGATTCGGTCATCGGAAGCCTTGAGATCGACTCCACGTCCTATAACGACTTGGCTGCAACATTGGACAAGTCAAGTGTAAGGTGTGAAACTGAGCATTCAGATCCTCCTCCATACGTTGGTGCAATTGGTGGCGCCTGGTCTTTCACCGCCACCTTGATGAATGTCACTGATGGCGTTCATACTGTGACGATTAACAATGCTACAGCGTCCGATGGATCATTCACGAATGTAAGTTTCAGATTGTGTTGTTTATATTTTTTAGTGGTGCATTTTGATCAGAACTGTGATCCAATATCTGCATGCGCCAAACTTATTTTCTCCTCGTTTGCGCGACTTCTTTGATATAAGAGGCTGACTTTCTCCTCTAGGCTCGTGATACTTTCATGTTCCGATTCGGACAGCCCAATAACCCGATGGTCTTCCCTCTCTCTGCAAATTATACAAATGACATCCTCCACAAAGTTGCCCACAGCAGCGATCTTTATATTGTCCCTACAGCACCAGGAGCAGACCGATACAGGTATTCTTTGAACTGGGGTTCATCTTGGAGTGCCTGGATGCAATATGATGAAAGCAACAAAACTCTCGCTCCACAGGCTTGGTCGGGGACTAAAGCTCAAGAGTGGACTGAAGAGCATGTCATTCTAAATTTCTGGAGTGAGAAGACCGGGAGCTCTGAACACATCCAACACTCCGATCTCAATCGTGGTAACCTTCCACCCCGACGTTGGCCGCATATCTCTGTTGAGGGATCTTGGAATCAATATGGCTATGACAATGGCCTTAAAAACGATATGAAATTGGACACCGACGGTCTGTGGAAGTTCAATATGATGGCTGAATGGCCTACCCAGATGGTCTTGAATGTGTGGGGTATGAATCCAGATGGATCTCCAGATAAAACCAAGGCCTTTGGTGATGTTGATGGCGATGGAGTGCTAGACTGGATGCCACCGGACAGTCTTGCATACAATGCCATCAACGTTACTTCATCACCCCCAATGCCCTACTTGGGGTATCGCGTCATTGCAAACGACGGAAACTACAATTACCGACTCGAACCCGCGGGATCTGCGTGGAACCAACTGATAATTGCCATGCTCATAGGAATTATCCCTGCGATCACCGGAGTGGTCGGCGTCTGGCTCTTCAAAAGGTCATTTTACCAAGTCAAGTTCAACAAAATTGGAATCAGCGAAAAGTCAGGCTTCATGGAAACCCTGAACAACTTTCTCCCGGGAACTTCTGTAGCTAGCTCGCAGAGCTCAACTACTGGAGATGTTGAACCTGGCGTTTCAGGAGCATTGGGCTCAGCTCTGGCGGCAGACACTGGTTCTCCGAATAGACGGACTGTTCTTATTGCCACCATGGAGTATGAAATCGAAGACTGGAACATCAAAGTCAAAATCGGAGGCTTGGGAGTCATGGCATCACTTATGGGTAAAAATCTGGGACATCAAGATCTCATTTGGGTGGTACCATGTGTTGGGGATGTTGAATATCCTATTGACACACCTGGAGAAGTCATGACCGTTCAGATTCTCGGCAATACCTACGAAATCGAGGTGCAATACCACAAGTTGCGTAATATCACCTTCGTTCTTCTCGATTCTCCTGTCTTCAGAAAGCAAACAAAGGCAGAACCTTATCCAGCAAGAATGGACGACCTCGACAGTGCAATTTTCTATTCAGCTTGGAACACCTGCATTTCAAAAGCGTTGAGGCGATTCCCTGTCGACATGTACCATATCAACGATTATCATGGAGCTGTAGCACCGCTGCACCTTTTACCCAGGACGATACCTGTTTGTCTTTCTCTTCACAACGCTGAGTTTCAAGGCCTCTGGCCCTTGCGGACTGACAAAGAAATGGACGAGATCTGTCGAGTCTTCAACCTGTCCGAAGACATTGTTAAACAGTATGTCCAATTCGGCGAAGTATTCAATCTTCTCCACGCCGGAGCTTCTTATCTCCGGATACACCAGAAAGGGTTCGGTGCCGTTGGCGTTTCAAAGAAATACGGAAAACGAAGCTTCGCTCGTTATCCTATATTTTGGGGCTTGAAAAGTATCGGCGCGTTACCCAACCCTGACCCATCGGATACTGCGGACTGGAATAAGAATGCAGCGAAGCTTGAAATCAATGCTGTTCAGCGTGATGAAGCTTCTCAGCTCGAACGGCAGAATCTTCGAGTGCAAGCTCAAGAATGGGCCGGCCTAGAAGTTGATCCTACTGTATGTAGACCCTTGCTCCTAACCTTTGCCATATCCCCAGATGCTTTGTCTAACATTCTGATAGGCTGAACTATTCGTTTTTGTCGGTCGATGGTCACAGCAAAAAGGTATTGATCTTATCGCGGACGTATTCTTTTCTATTCTTGAAGAGAATCCTAAAACGCAACTAATTTGCATCGGCCCGGTCATCGACTTGTACGGAAAGTTCGCAGCTCTCAAGTTAGCAAAGATGATGGAGAAGTATCCTGGACGTGTATTCTCAAAGCCTGAGTTCACGATGCTTCCCCCATGTATTTTTAGTGGGGCAGAATTTGCTCTCATTCCATCACGAGACGAGCCCTTTGGTCTCGTTGCCGTGGAGTTTGGAAGGAAGGGTGCTTTAGGGGTCGGGGCCAGAGTGGGCGGCCTTGGACAAATGCCAGGTGAGCTTTTTCGATCCGCCGGCAAATCTTGTGCTGACAAAATAACAGGATGGTGGTTTACGATTGAGTCTACGACCACGAATCATCTGCTCAAACAATTCAAGCATGCTATACGTAGTGCATTGGCCTCCAAAGAGGATATGCGGGCTCTGATGAGAGCCCGCTCCGGAATGCAACGCTTTCCTGTTGCTCAGTGGGTGGAAGAACTCGAAACTCTCCAATCCGGCTCCATAAAAGCCCACGAAAAGCAGACTTCGGGTTCATCTAGCATTTTCCGGTTCCCGAAACCCGTAATCAGCCGGAGCAATAGTATGTTTTCAATGTCCAGCGCCGCACATACTTCAACGAACACTGCTCCAGCTAGCAGACTAAGTACACAACCCCACAGCCGAGTAACATCGCCTGTCCATTCTCCCATGCAAAGCAGAGCTCCTAGCCCCATCCGGGAAGATGAGACCGCGGGCCATGGCAGGTTTCCGCTCAATATTAAACACTCAATTAGGAAGGCTGCTAGCCCAAGTATTTCTAGGAACAGCTCTTTCAATTCTTTTAGAGAAGTCAACGCGTTAACCAATGCCAATCTTCCTGGAAACCCTATCCAAGAAGGCGACGAAACAGACCCTGGAGACATTACACCACCTCAAACCGCACATCTCCAAGATCGAATTATTACCGCTGCATCGCCACTCGGTCTTTCGATCCAACCATCCGACTTGCCAACCAATCCCTTCTTGACGCCTTCTCACCTCACAAAATCAAAGTCGGTCTTGAGTCTGGAGTCCATTGTTGGCGAACAGAAAGATTTTCATCTTCAGAAGACGGATCCATTTTTCACTGATACTACAGGAGTATACTACCACAACTTCGAAAAGATGCTGGATGGTGTGGATAGTAAGAACTCAACCGATCGATATTGCATTGAGAAATTTCTCGAGAAGAGCGAGAGGCAATGGTTTGGAAAACGGCACAATGCGAAACTGGGACTTTCGGCCTTTTCTTCCGCCAAGAGCTCACTTTACAACCAACCAGGGGCTGTGAATGTTCCGAGTGAGCAAAATGCCGTGACCGAGATCCGAGGGGTTAATGAGCCAGCTGATGATCTGGAACAATTTTCTCTTGGGCATGACTTTGTGCCGATCAAGGGAATGCGGAATTTCCTTCAAAGAAAAGTCGGAGACTGGCAAATATATTCCCTCTTGTTGGCTCTGGTGAGATCAGATTGACTTGTTCTCTCAAGAATTAATATGACTGACTTTTCGAAGGGCCAAATAATCGCCGCCAATTCCTACCAAATCAATTTGCTCGCCGGCTCGAACGGGCAATCTGCGATGAAGCTGTACATCATTGCCACCATATACCTCGTCTCGTCGATTGGATGGTGGTTCATTTACCGCAGATTGCGCTCGGTATATGTACTTTGTCTTCCATTCGCTTTTTACGGCGCGGCTTTCTTCTTTTTGGGAATGGGTCCATGTACCCAAAATCTTGTAGCCCGAGGTTGGATTTACAACGTCGCAACTGGAAGTTACGCAATTGCATCGGCCAGCGGATCATTCTTTTTTGCGTTGAATTTTGGCAGTGAAGGTATGTGCTAACGTCCCAAGCTTCGAGATAAAAGCTAATCTAAGTAGGTGGCGCACCGGTCAAGACATGGGTCTTCAGAGCGTGCTCGATCCAAGGAACACAGCAAATCTACGTCGTTGCCCTATGGTACTGGGGTGACAAGCTCACCAAGTATACAACTAGTGGTGGAAACACTGGTACCTTGATCACTTCGACCACAAAGATGACTGCCATTATGGTCCCAATTGCAGTACTATTGTGGGCAGTGGGCGTTCTTCTCTTCTACGGCCTCCCCACTTATTACCGCCAAAAACCCGGCCAAGTGCCTTCCTTCTACACTGCACTCTTACGACGCAAAATTGTTCTTGTAAGTCTTCTCGTCCCCGGAAAATTCAACCCAGCTAACTCTACTAGTGGTTTTTCGTGATGGTCATCATCCAAAACTATTGGATGTCAGCTCCCTATGGGCGCAACTGGCGCTACCTCTTTTCCAGCGTCCACGCACCAACCTGGTCCATTTTCCTGGTAATCATCATCTTCTTCGGTGCCGTATGGGGTGGCTTGCTTTCCATCCTGGCAGCTTTAACCAGACAGCATTCATGGGTACTGCCCATCTTTGCCATCGGTCTTGGTGCCCCGCGTTGGTGTCAGATGCTGTGGGGTACGTCGAACATTGGGCTCTACATCCCATGGGGTGGCCAGACCATTGGTGCAGTGCTTGGCCGTGCATTATGGTCCTGGCTTGGTGTACTTGACGCTATTCAGGGTGTTGGGTTCGGCATGATTTTGTTGCAGACGCTGACAAGGGTGCATATTGCGTTCACTCTGATAGCTGCCCAAGTCCTCGGATCCGTGGCGACAATTGCAGCAAGAGCGAGTGCGCCAAATAATATTGGGCCTGGGGATGTCTTTCCTGATTTTTCCATCGATTGGAGAGAGCCATTGGGCTTGCATTGGTTCTGGGTTGGCCTGACGTTCCAATTGCTTATTTGCGTGGGGTTCTTTGCCTTTTTCAGGAAGGAGCAACTGTCAAAACCTTAGGTTGCGGAGTGCAGCGGCTCAGGATGGTCTTTCTTGTTCGAATATATGGATGTCTAGGTGTTTATAGATCATGGTTTTCTAATACAATGTTTCAATGTTAGTTATTTGAGACTTTTGGGTCGAGTTACGAATGACAGTGGTTCTTCCATTGCCACATTTTGGTGCATCGAGCAGTGGGGATGGCTATGGCGTTCCAGGCCGGTAGCAACGAGATGGGGGATTTCGCGGTCCGAGGAAGGCGCGAGGCGACTTTGCGGGAATTGAAGAACGTGAAGGGATTTGATAAAATGCACACTTTGAAATTGTGAGGCTTCGCATGCCATCGCGACTGCTCCCATACTCGTTGATATACGCCCTCATCGCTACCAGATTGGAAAAAAGGAGAATAAATCTGTGTGGCAGTCAGTTCAGAGGGTCGCGCTTACTTTTCTGGGTACAATGCTGATCAAGTAGTACGTATGAGTGCGACTCCGAATCCGGGGGAAGGGACAAAAAAGCCCTCCCTGACCCACGGTCACGTTCTCCAAACCACGTGAGCTCATTAGTCAGCACATCCCCCATCTCGACTCCCCAACCCCCAAAGCGCCCGTTTCCTCACCACACCTCCAAAGGACCTCCCATCCAAAATCCCTCTAAACCATTGAAAGTCCATCAAGTGTTTACACATAGTGGCGTACAACACTTTCTCCATGCATGAATGTGTTGTTGCGAAATGCCCCTATTTGTCAACGTTTTTGAGCATTTGGTTGCCGAAAAGTTCAAAACGTCTTATTTGACCAAAGTCTTAAGTCTATCCGCATCTAACATTCTTCTAATGCATCAAATTGGCTTCGCGCGTTTATAGCTAGTGATTTAGAACGAATTTTTGGTGGAGGGGTTGATAGGGAACGTCTCTGGGAGAACGTGGTTTTGAGGGGGCGGAGGGGCGGAACTGCGATGTGCAACAAAAGATTTAAGGTTTACAGAGCTTTCTTATATTCACCTAGAATATAGATTTAAACGGTTTGGAATGTTGGGGATGTTCGGATGATAGGGGGAGATTCATCAGGATCGTCTTGAAATCCTCTCGCTGGTGCCGCATGAATAAGGATAATAGAGATGTAAGCCAATCCAATACTCTGCCTTTATTTAGGTGCAGTTTTCATGCGTAGTGTTCAATGGGTATGAGAAACAGGAGACTTGGAGGAACGGGAACTCGAAGATGCGCCAAAAGGCGAAAATTAAAGGGGCTCTGAGGCGAAGCGAGAACGGAAGGTGGGGTGGGGTATGAGCCAAACTGAGGTTTATTAAACAGGAATCTATATACTTTGTATTCTTAGGAGGATTGGGTATCCAAAATTCTATATCAGGGAGGACAGGTACAGACCCTCCCGACAAGCCCAACCAAGCCACAAAGGAGGATCGCCGTATTCGATGACTGTAGGGTGGTACTGTTGGCTTTTCTCGTAGCCCCAGGAGCATAGCTATCCATATCCGCCCGATCTTGCAGTGCCAAGCTTCTCTTTCGTCCCAGTAAGAGGATAGATGGGGAAGGCCACTGGGTGAGAGTTTGCGGGGGCTTCAACTCAATTGACTTTCAATGAATCTCAAAAGTCTCCACCTCAAACCTTCCTTCCTCCAGCGCCTCCCCATCCATGAACCCGTCAACATAAACCTCGCCCACCAGTATATACCCGCCTTCCACCCTCCTCAAAACAACAGGGAATCTACACCCAAGCAAAACGCACAGCAAATCGCCCTCCACCGCATTCCACGGCGCCAAACCCAGCATACCGCTCTTAGAAACGAAGAACCGCCGCCGATTCATCGTCATGGCCACATTAATAACCACAGCTTGCTGCTCCTTCCCACTAATAAATTCCTGCTCGAACCCCTCAAGCAACTCGCGTTCAAGAAACGGCGTATCGACAAGATCCTCTGCTGGATGCTCGTACATAACCCACAGCATCCGCTCATAAATGCTGTCTTCCTCAAACATCCAGTTCCCGCACGAGATGGCGCGGCCGAACGCTGTTTGTGCGGCAAGAGAACACTCGGGGAATGAAGCAGTGAAGAGGTCCCACCAGTCATGGAAAGCCTCCAGCGCAGGCCCAACAACCCTCGGATCCCTCTTCTGCTTAAAAGCCACTCCCACGCTCTTGATCTCATCCAGCACCACGCCTTTCGCCCCCAAAACTCTACCATTGCCTACAAACTCA
>QGMK01000749.1:0-17762 GCA_007825345.1 Lachnellula suecica
GTGGGGAGCAGGGAGGGGTGCGGCCAGCCGCGGAGGAGGTTGATTTGCTTTTTGGGCTGGGAGTTGGACGCGTCGCCCATTTTGCTGAAGTTGATCTTGCGATACGATTTAAATAACGGTATCCTCGAGGTTTTCAGAATTGTCGTTGATGAAGAGATTTTGTGAGGCAGCATTGTCCAGTTGCATGCAAAGAGTGGGGTGCAAAGTTGATGAAAACTCGCCCTCCAAATCGTCATTGAAACTTCCTTCATCCGGACATGCGGCATTCCTCCCCGTAAAGAATTCCAAAGCATTATTTCTTCTCATTATTCGCTTACTATTTTCTTCGGCATTATAAATACGACCTTAAAATCATTATACTTGGGTCGCTGGAACGGGTTTGCAATAACATTGAATGGTCTAGATCCAGAGAAGGGGCCCGGCGAATAACCTGAGAAATGCCGCTTACTTTCATATGACCTCTTTTTTCACATGCTAATAAATCTCTAATTACTTGCCATCTCACATGCACATAACTTCAAGGGACGTCAAAGGTTCACAAGTAGTGCATAGTATTATTTTTGATGTGTTTCTTCAGTAGCTAGCTGCTGTGCAGTATTGTGCGCTCAAATAGGGAGCGAAGATGTGCAATGAAGTATTTTGACCAAGCTGGACATTAAAGTTCTAGCTCCCCGTCAAAATGTGACTCATGTGATCGTCTGCTCCGCAAAGAGGTCCCCGGTAATGCCAGGACGTCCAGTCTCAATGTACAACGCTGTGTTCACAACAGCCACCGAAAACATCCGCGAATCAGTTACAAGTGTAGGTACGAGAAGTGGGCCCGTGTAGAAAAGAAAAATCGCTCATGAATACAGGAGAAGGTCCATATTGCCTTCAATGGATCAGCTGCGACCACTGTCTCATGTCTCATGGGCTACAAGACATTCAGAAAAGGAGGTCGTGTTGGCATCTCTGTACAAGCCGCCCATTAGATATCCCCATCAAGTGTGGACAGGCGTAGGAGTTGCGTGAGTATCCCAGTTGTTAGATCGAAATCCTCGGCCTCCTCGATGGCCACCACGACCTGATGAATTTGGACTAGATGATGAGGCTACGGTTTCTGGGTTTGGGTTTTGGAAACCTCTTGAAGGCTCCCTTCCTCGGCCACCTCGAGGATGAGTTGACGAAGAGTGTCGTGAAGCTCCTCCACGAGCGCCTCCTCGTCTAGGATTGCTTCTCTGACGTGCAAAATTGATGACTTTGGCATCGTCATCGGCCGTCAACTTCAAGATAAGGGTCGTTCTGGGGCCGTCGAAAATAGTAATCGAATCCCCGCTGGTAACCTGGGCAGCAAAGAACTTTTTTGGAATGGATTTCGGAGCAGCAGGAGCTAGAGACCATGCTGCCTGCGGGGCATGCACTGGAACCTTGATGACGGGAAGCGAGCCCATCTCTTGTTCTTCGAAACATTCCTCGGCGGGTGGCTTGGAAATGGGATCGTCATTTGATGCCGAGTCAGCTGAAGACGATGATGGGAACGACACTGCGGCTAGCTGAGACTGTGGTAGTTCGAGGGCGTTCTTGCTTGAAGAATCTACCGCATGAGGGTGCGATGATTTACGGCCAATCAGTGTGTTGATTCGATCCTGCCAGTTGGCAGTGGCTTCTGGCCCACGACGGACATCTTGGTGCGAAGAGGCTGCTCGGCTAGCATAGTCCTGGCGTCCTACGAAGGCTGGTGCAGTAGTTATTTGTGGTGTGGCTGGTGCAGTAACGGCCGCAGCAAAAGAGGTAGGCCTCGGTGGACCAATTGGAGCGAGAATCGGGGGTAGCCTGACGACAACGTTGGGCATCGGCGGGGGAGGGATGCAGACGTTGGGGTGTATGCTGTCCCCATCGTAGGCAGGGTGCCCGGCCATTGTTGGTGGAGGAGGGGATGGTGATACAGGCCTATCAAACGAAATGCCCTGCTCTTCCAGGCGCACATCCTGTGCAGGGAAGAATCTGGAGCCGCGGGAAGCCTGCGGTGGTACGTTCATGCCGGGTCCTGGTCTCCATGTCTCGTTGAACGGAGCGTTACCTACAGCGTCCAATTGGTTTCGGCGGCCAGTTCCTTCTTCCTCTGCGAAATTGTTGGCAACCTCCGGAGCCTTTCCTTGGTTGGACTTCCATGCTGAATCTGTTTGTCCAGATGGCGCAATAATCTGCTTATGGACTTTCCCAGTACCCGTCTCAACCCATTTGTCTTTGAAAGTGGGCGGAATAAGTTCCGAAATGCCGCTCCGAGCTTCACGCTCTTTTCTCTCTGCGTACTCCTTCTCTGACTTCTGTCGATAAGCGGCATCATTCCCTTGAATTATGGCAGATGCGTTGGCCCACGACGACTTTTTGGCTGTGTCTGGGTCTTTTCCAACGGACTCGTCGTGGAGCCTATGCGGGGGGCCAATAGGCGCTGGTCTGGAGCGGCCATATTCACCACCATGACCTTGCGAAAACTGGTAATTACCACGGCCAGAGTTCGGTGGTCCAATTGGACCAGGACGAGACGAGTGCATATCAGGCAAACGGCCAAGCTCTGGGTTGAAAGCACCGTTGCCGAGGGCTTTATTGTTAGTTGGAGGTGGTCCCCAGACGTTACTGGACGATTGTTGAGTCGGAGGAGGAGCCCAGGAAGGATATCGGTCGGAACTGGATGCCGAATTGCCTTGCCAAGGATGTGGGGCTTTATTCTGGTAAGTACCCTGGTGATTTGCAGGTAGACCCTGATCACCCTGATCAATGCCGTTGGGGCGATGGTTTGGGGATGGTTTGTCAGAGGTTTTCGAATCGAGGGAGGTGGTGGGCTTCGGAGTTGTGTCGTGCACGGACTCTGGCGTATTCACTGTTGGCTCTGCAGATCCTTCTAAACCTTCAGCTTTAGTCACCGTAGACAATGATGCTGTATCTTCGCGCGACTGAATTTGTATGGGAGTTGCCTTCTCTTGTTTAGGGGTATCTTTCTTGTTCTTCTTGGAGTCTGGAGCGGGACCCATAGCCTCGAGTTTGATGCGAATCCGCTCTTTTCGGGCAGCCTCTTCTTTAGCCTCTTCTTCTTGGCGTCTCTTGATAGCAAGTTCGCGAGCCTTTAGCATGCGTTGCTTCTGCTCTTTAAAAACCTGATCGTCCGAGGGAATTGCACTATTTGGAGCACTCTGACCGTCTGCCGACACTGGTCCTGGAGGCACGACCTGGCCGTGAACGGATTGGGGGGAAGGATGGCTAATCGCAGGAGATGCACGTTGCCATGGTTGATTTTGGAAACCACGTTGGCCTTGGCCTTGCTGTTGATCCGAAGGAGAGAAGTTGCGCGGAGAGGAAGGCTCGTCACTGACAGCAGCTAGCGAGCCCCTCCGCATGTTCAACATATCATGTGGAGGAGGCATCTCGTGACCTCTGCTCATACGCCGGGCGAAGTGTCCACTACCTCCACTGACATTTGATGAGGTTCGACGACGTCCGTAAGAGCCATCCTGTCCAGTGGCACGATGCGTCTGGAATGCAGCTGAAGGCTCTGCTGGACCACCATCCTGTGACGGTCTCTGTAATACAGCAGGCTGTCGAGAGTGTGCATCACTTCGTACAGAACCTCTGCGGTTATCATTTACTGGCTCATATCTCCCAGACTGTGAATTGTACAACTCCCTGCTCGTGTTGTTATTGCCATCTCTCCAAGACCTGCTGAAATCATCGGCAGCAATCTCTTTCGCAGGAGGCGGAGGCATAGCCTGGAATCCATGAGGCTCTCTTTGGGAGAATCTGTTCTGCGGGGGCTGCTGAGTTTGCGGGATCTCGATTGCGGCGGGTGAAACCTTTTCCACGACGGGGATTGAAGCCCATGGCGACTTGACTGGTGTAGGCGGCCCGGGAGGCTTTGCAACCAATGTAGGCTTTTCCGAAGCGCCCTTGAGAATAAGACCAGCTCTTCCGGATCCAAAACCGCTTGGCTTAACGGTGGGAGAGACCGATTGTAATACAGGAGCCGGTGATTTTGATTTTGGTACCTCGGCAGGCTTCACATCCTTCAACACTGCAACTGGGGCAGGAATAGGTTCAGGAACGGGTACCGGAACCTCATCAGCTTGTGGCAGAGTAATTTTGGTGCCATCCGTCCATTCGATTGTCTCTGGCGCCCAGTCATCATCATCGTCATCGATATCCGCCCAATTCTTTTCTTTCCCTCCATCATCCGTCTGAAGCCTCGTGGCTAAATGAATTCCGTATCGCTGCTTAAGCTCCTCGTCTGTAAATCGCTTTGGCTCAGGCGGAGGTGCCGCTGTTCGTAGATTAATTAGTTAAGGACAAAAATTTCACAAAGTGCAACGTACGTCTATTCTTATTCCAAACCGCACTGGCATCCGGAGCTGCTCCAGGCTTGCTACCATTCGCCGCTATAGATGCCTTTGGTGTAGAATCACGAAGACCACTTCCAGACTTGGCGACCAATCTAGGTCGAGGTGTCGAGCTCGTAGAAGGCCCGGCCTGAGTTAAGGTCGAGCTTGCAGCTCCTTTATCACCCAATTTTGATGGCACCAGAGTAGTCGCGCCCTTGGCCGCAAGGAAAGTTTTGTTGACTGACACAGGTTTGAAAGACGCGAACTTCTTTACAGTTGAGGCTGTTCGGACGTGGCCTTTCTCATCCGTCTGGGTTTTCGTGGTTTCCGCTTTCGAAGCCTCAGTATCCGATCCTCCACTAACGCTGACCTCCGCCGAGTTGACGCCTGCTTCAACATGCTCTGTATCCTGCTTGATCTTGTCTACGTCGGTATTTGATATCGGGGTCCCGTTTAAGAGAGGCTGCTCAGAGGAAACATCTTGGCTCGGGGTTTCAGTTGTATTCTGGGCGCAAGTCAGCAGAGCAAAGCAGTCATTGAGAAGTCGCTCGCGACGCACCAGCTCATGATCAGATAGGTTAGACGGCGTCGCAAGGATTTCAGAAGTGGCTTCAGTTGCCATCATACGTCTTCAGCGTTGTTTGTGTGTGTTCCAGGAGCTGCGCATGCGTTGGCCCGTTTCTGGTGACTGGCAAGCTTAGACCGAGGCTGGGGGGTGCGGATGGGTAGGAGGAATCGGAGGTGATGGAGTCGCAGAAACGTCTGGGCGACAAGAAGGTCAATAAGAAGCTTCTTCGTTGGTGGAGAGGGAGGGATTTCGGTGTTCAGGGTGTTACTTCAAAAATCGAGATCGTCAACTCTCACGGATGGACAACAAGTACGCGACTACTTTATTAGGTTAGCGTCCTTCGCAAGGCTGGCTGAAAGTCTAATGAATCCCAATTCACTTTTTCGATGTAATTTAGTACCTTTATTAACTTAACACAACTTTGTGAAAAATAAAGATTTTGGAAGAAGCTCCACAGATTTGATGATCACAAAGTTCTATACCTAGTTGTTGATTTTACGGCTTTTCAAGGGCCCTGGAGCTAAGCATCTGAGAAGCCAAAATGCTGACCCGAATGACTAGTTGCAACAAATTATTATTCTGCAGGTCTTTCAAAGCCCCTGAAAAGCCCATTCGAACATTGTAGGTATTATTATTGTATCCCAGACATTATTAGAGTATCTGTCTTCTCTTTTCGCCATTGAATGTGATCTTAAGAGTTGTTCTCCAGTTTTGTTGGACGCAGCTGCTTGACTGAGAGAAAGTGAAATTAATAGCCATCTACTCCTACTGGCAAATTAGCTCCTTTAGATGCAAGGAAAGGAACTGCTGCCGGAGAAGCTTGCAAAGCTGTCGAGAACGAAAGAACGGATCAGCGAGTTTTAATAACCACCACAGTCGAAAAGCTTTATTTAGCCAGTTGTCTCGATAGACAGTTTGAGAAATCGCCATCAAGTTCACCTTTGATGGCGCCCAGTACACCATGATCTTCATATCGCTGGGCTCTTCAGACATCACTTGGCACGATATTCTGCACCTTCCGCAACGGACCACTGGTATTCTTCTAATCCCTATTTACACCGTAGTAACACAAGTCCTCATCCTTCCCAAGATTTCCATCTATCTAGTGAGCGTTGTTCTTGTGGTGTCTCAAGTGGAAGTAGTAGTTCTGGGCGTATCCGAGCGTGACGAGGATCACAATGGCGTGAATGATGGCTAAGAAGCACACAAATCATCAGTATATTGACTCTGTACTTCGAGGATCGGGACATACGAGTAGCAGAGGCGTTCTTTCCGAAGTAACGCGCTTGGTATCTGCCGAAGAGTCCCTTAGGCGCTACTTCTGGGGCTGCACCTCGGGGAAGCTTTTCGTAGAAGCTGACAACACGTTGCATGCGAACAGCATCTGCAGCAGCACCAAGTCCCTGTTCATATCATCAGTCCAATTGCTCAACAAATGGACTGTAGCTCGGCTCCTCGGGTGGTAACCGCTGAGTGTATACGGGAATCTTAATGGGGCGCTTTTCGAGGGTTGAAACTTACGGAAGGAGATGCCACCTATGATTGAGTTAGCGAAGCGTTCCGCACAAGTCTTGAGCAATTAGGGGACGTACCTTGGGTGGAATAAGGGTCGAGAGTGCCCGGCGAGTAACGAAGCTCATCTTGATGACTGCGCAAGATGTCAGCCTAATTGCAACCCAGAATGGCTTGATATCAACAGCCAAAGAGCCAGCGATTCTTCGTACCTCGGTGTGAGTGTCTTGATGATATGTGGAGAGGAGAATTGCGATCGGATGTCGTGGAAAAGAGCTTGAAGTTGACCGATCTGGGAAACGTCGCTAGCGTGCATGACTAAGCGGTTGACCTCAAGATCATCAATGTCCAGCAGTTCAGCGCGTCCCAGAAGCAATTGAAGTACAGAACAACACATCATGTCGTTGCTACGCCCTTCAATAGGGGGCAGACTGCTCCGGGCAGGTAATCCATCACTTCGACGAGCTGTTCCTGGCACTCAACGGTTCGACACCCACACGGCACTCGGAACGACTCTAACAACATCGGACAAAGCCCAGCCTGCCACTGCTGAGTCCTCTGTCCCTACAACGGAGCAATCGAAGGCTCCCAGACACAATCAGCCAGACTATGCTGCAGAGGTGGATCAAGCTTCGTCGTAAGCACGAGACTCGCATATCTAAGCTCTAGCTAACCCCTCTTCCAGGCTCTTCTCCCCAATCCCAAAGCGAGTGATGAACGGCAGCGAAGACGGAGATGTTCTACCGGCCGCTGTGCTTTCCGGAGCTCCCATTGAACTTGAAGCCAGAACGGTTCGGTATGGGTGGACTCCACATACCTTCTGATGACTTGTCTAACATAAAGCAGCATCTACCGCCCAACCAAGACCGCAACGCAATCTGGAGACTGGCACGGACACCACTGGCGCATGGACTGGGATATATTATCGAAGGGTCATCGGTGGGAGAATCCTTTGATGGGCTGGCAATCATCGGCAGACTTCATGCAGGGAACCCATGTTAACTTCAAGTCGAAGGAGGATGCTATCAGATTCGCGGAGAAGCAGGGTTATGAGTATTTCGTGCAGGAGCCGAATTCGAGGAAGATAATCCCGAAGGCGTATGCGAACAATTTCTTATGGTCGGATAAGAAGTTGAAGCATATCCGTACGAAGTAGGTGGTTGAAGTTGTACATACGAAGGCCTAAGAATGTTGATATCCATAAACTCACATGTATCAATCCACTTGAACCCTATAAGTCACTAGGCAAATCTTATAGCCTTGTTCTATGAACAGCTCAAATTACATTTGTGAAGCAGGCCCAAAGATATCCGTTGAAATAAGTCCATGCGAGTGCACACTCGGGAAACATTGTGATTTCTCCACCCACAGATCCTTGCATACATTGTACGGGTCTGCACCATGTTCCTCAGATCGAAAGCTCCACTATCACAAAGCCTCATAGCTGGCCCTGGCTATCGACATGCATCCCAAATCACCTCCAAGATATACCCCATCCGATCTCATTTTACTCCGAATAGAGAATGGTCTCCTCCAGTGCTTCCTCCCTCCCGGACTTCTTTAAACATTCCTCCCATGCTACGCTCCACACAGCAACCTTAGTCAAAGGCATCCGATTCTTTGCGATTGTGAAGTCAACATTTGTCGTCTTCGATCGCAATTCGAAGATAGGTAAGATGCCGTCAAAGTCCGGTGCAACTCTGTTCTCTGTGTTCACCACAACTTCAAGAGTTGTGAGCTGCTCGAAGTTTTTCAGGAACGTCACCAAACCCAGGACTATGCCCCATCTGTTGAAGGCGCTGACCGGAGATAGTGGTCGTCTGCATCCTTGCGAGGCCAAATAGTTCTGGTGTAGGTCTTCTCTGATCTGTAGAAAATAGAATGTTAATACATCCTTTATGAAGAGGGGAAAAGCAAAGTGTGACGGATTTCGGAATTGGAGCACAGTCGTGGAAGAGATGTTCCCCAGCCTTGTGAATGACTAGAAAACCGCCTTGAAGAACTTACAGTAGGCATAAATATCTTGACCTTCTTCGTGAATTTGAGTAAGGCTGGCTTATCGAACAACAGTGAGTACGCTTTATGCCATCGAACATTTACATCTTCGTCAGGACGTTGGACGAGGTATCCTCCAATAGTAACACTTTCGACTTTGGAATAAACCAGCGAGGAAACTTCTTCGAAAATCTGTTTGTTGACAAACAAAAGAGTTATTGAACTGATGCCTGCTATGCGAATAAGACCAGGTCCACTCCACTGGGGAAATACAGAAATGCTGAGGCTGGTGAGGCGTTTCGCTGTCCATTGGGGCGGCAGCCACGCAGGTTGCTTAGTTTGAGTTTTCGGATTATCGATGGCGTCTTGAATATAGAGGTCAAAGATCTGGGTCCGAATCTCACCTGGAAGTTTCCACAAGAGCGTAAATGTCATAAGTCGAGAATGGAGGGCGGGCTTCATGATGGGCATCTGGCTGTGCTAGAACAACGCGCGTATGATAGTCTCACGACTTTTGGGGTATCGCAGAAAGAGGAGCACTACATTGACAGCTTTGAGGTGAAATTGATAGGGCAAATTTGGAAGGGAGGAAATTTTGCTATGGGCATCGGTGAAATATCTGCTCAATATAAAGGCTATCGTGGCTGTACTTCGTAGCCTTCTCAGCTGCTGTTAATGGTCACCGACAGAAGCACACCAGTACTTGTGGTGGCTTATGATAACGCCCAGACGAGACCATTGCTTACCTGAGGTCAGAGAGGCAGTAATAGCAGACAAGAAAATTAATCAATTTCCATGACATGCCACAACTCATGGTAGATGTGAGGTTCTTCGAGGGAGCCGCCTAAATTGTTTTAGGTGTACGACACGTGACCTTTAGCCTGGCGCATCTTGATAACGAAGTGCCTCCAAAAAAGAAGTCGAGACCAATACCCCGCGACGACAGCAGCCATGGACGACTTGGAATCCCTCGAGCTCCTCTCCTTAGTCTCTAAAGTGACTTCGGAACTCCAAAACCATCTTGGAATCGGCGACAAGACTCTCGCCGAGTTCATCATTTCAAAACACGAAGGATGCAAGAACTTAGACGAATTCCAGCAGAAGCTGGAGGGGTTGGGGGGCGATCTTCCACAAAGTTTGATAGAGAGCGTGGATCGCTTGGTTCTTACGATGCATCCAAAGTACAAGGGCGCAAATGGGAGGAATGGGACGTCTGCTGAGAATGGGTCCAAGGTGGCCGAGAAGACGAAAGTTTTCAAGGGACTTGCGCTGCCCGACAAGGAGCTCCCATGGCAAGACGAAGCAGATGATATGAACGCCGGGCCCGATGCAATTGACGACACGCTTGCCCTTCTCGAGGGGCTCGAAAGTAAGGCGAGAACAGAGAAGCCTGTCAAACCCAGCCGGAAACGAAGCAGGAGCCCCGAAGAAGAATATGATAGGGGGCGGGGTCGGAAAGACAGATACAGATCAAGGTCTAGATCTGCAGAGGATTTCAGGAGACGGAGGAGGAAGGATCGCGAAGAAGATGAATTCGGGCGCTCGAAAAACGGACACAAAAGCAGTCGCCGGAGACGAGACGAAGACGATCAATTTAGAAGGCCTCCAACTCCCGAAATCGACGATGCACCGGTGCTATTCAAAGTATACGAAGGCCATGTTACGGGAGTGAAAGACTTCGGCGCATTTGTCAATATACACGGGGTAAAGGGCAAGGTGGATGGCCTGGTACATGTATCTGCACTGGTGGAAGGCCAACGAGTAAACCATCCCTCAGACTTGGTTTCCAGAAATCAGCCGGTCAAAGTCAAGGTCTTAAAAATCGAAGGCACTAGGATAGGGCTCTCTATGAAGGATGTAGACCAAGAGACTGGAAGAGATCTAGCTCCACAAGAAAGGATACAATCTGGTGCCAATATGGAGCGACTCGGAGGGGGCAAGAACGAGTACGGGTTGATTGATGATAAGACAGTTGTTTTCGAAGATAACACTCTTCGTCGATCAAGGCAGAATAAGAAGAGAATGACATCGCCAGAGCGCTGGGAAATCCGACAACTTATCGCCTCTGGTGTTGTTAAGGCATCAGATTACCCGGATCTCGATGAAGACTACAACGCTACTCTGAATGGCGAGGGCGAGATGGAGCTAGAGGAAGACGTGGATATCGAGCTCAAAGAAGAGGAGCCTCCTTTCTTGGCAGGTCAAACCAAGCAGTCTCTTGAATTATCCCCAATCAGAGTGGTGAAAGCTCCGGATGGTTCCATGAATCGAGCTGCAATGGCCGGGACGACCCTAGCGAAAGATCGTAGGGAGTTGAGGCAACAAGAGGCGCAGGACAAGGCAGCCGAAGAAGGATCAAAGGTCGACCTCTCTGCACAATGGAATGACCCTATGGCATCGACAGATGATAAGAAGTTTGCCAGCGAGTTGCGAAGCGCCAAACCAGCCATGACCAACGATGCGGTTCCAGAATGGAAGCGAGTGACGCAGAACAAGGAGCAATCACTTGGACGCAGGACGGATATGACTATCAAGGAGCAGCGGGAGTCGTTGCCAGTGTTCAGATTTCGATCAGAGCTCATCAAGGCCGTTCATGCAAATCAACTCTTGATTGTAGTTGGTGATACTGGCTCAGGAAAGACGACACAATTAACCCAATATCTGGCTGAAGCTGGTTTCGCCAACGATGGCTTGATCGGATGTACCCAGCCTCGTCGTGTAGCTGCTATGTCAGTGGCAAAGCGTGTGGCGGAGGAAGTTGGGTGTCAATTAGGCCAGGAAGTTGGCTACACTATTCGATTCGAAGACTGCACGACTCCGGCCACGAAGATCAAATACATGACGGACGGCATGTTGCAAAGAGAAATTCTCATAGATCCCGATCTAAAGAGATATTCTGTTATTATGCTGGACGAAGCTCACGAACGTACCATCGCCACGGATGTTCTTTTCGCATTGCTGAAGAAGACAATAAAACGCCGTCTAGACCTAAAGATCATTGTTACTTCCGCCACGCTAGATGCCGACAAGTTCTCCGCCTATTTCAACGAGTGCCCGATCTTCTCGATTCCGGGACGTACTTTCCCTGTTGAGATCATGTACTCTCGTGAACCCGAATCAGATTACCTGGATTCCGCTCTTGTTACAGTTATGCAAATTCATCTTACAGAACCAGCTGGAGATATTCTACTCTTCTTGACTGGACAAGAAGAAATCGACACGAGTTGTGAAATTCTCTTCGAACGCATGAAAGCCCTCGGACCTGAAGTCCCGGAGCTCATCATTCTTCCTGTTTACTCAGCTCTGCCGAGTGAGATGCAGAGCAAGATTTTCGATCCAGCACCCCCAAATAGCCGCAAGGTTGTTATTGCCACTAATATTGCTGAAACTTCTATCACGATTGACCATATCTACTATGTCATCGATCCTGGCTTTGTGAAGCAAAATGCGTACGATCCGAAGCTGGGCATGGACTCCTTGGTTGTAACGCCCATTTCCCAAGCCCAAGCAAAGCAACGTGCAGGACGTGCTGGGAGAACTGGTCCCGGAAAGTGCTTTCGTCTGTATACCGAAGCTGCCTTCCAGTCCGAGATGTTGCCCACGTCAATTCCTGAAATTCAGCGACAAAATCTATCGAATACAATTCTTATGCTCAAAGCTATGGGCATTAACGACCTGCTACATTTTGATTTCATGGATCCTCCTCCCACCAATACTATGTTGACTGCTCTAGAGGAGCTGTACGCCCTTTCTGCCTTGGATGATGAAGGTCTACTGACTCGACTCGGTCGAAAAATGGCTGATTTCCCGATGGAGCCCTCTCTGGCAAAGGTCATGATTGCAGCGGTTGACTTGAAGTGCTCGGATGAAATCATCAGTATCATCTCAATGTTATCAATGAACACAGTGTTCTATCGCCCCAAAGAGAAGCAGACACAAGCAGATCAGAAAAAGGCCAAATTTCACGACCCCCATGGCGACCATTTAACATTACTCAATGTCTACAATGGCTGGAAACAGAACAAATTCGCAAATCCATGGTGTTTTGAGAACTTCATTCAGGCGCGTTCAATGCGCCGAGCAAAAGATGTTCGAGACCAGTTGGTCAAGATAATGGAGCGATACAAACATCCAATCACGTCATGCGGTCGGGATACACAGAAGGTCCGCCAGGCACTGTGCAGTGGACTGTTTCGGAATTCGGCAAGAAAAGACCCACAGGAAGGATACAAAACACTCATCGAAGGAACGCCTGTCTACCTGCACCCTAGTTCGGCGCTATTTGGCAAGCAAGCAGAATGGGTTATCTACCACACACTCGTCCTTACAAGCAAGGAATACATGCAATGCACGACTGCAATCGAGCCTCGTTGGCTGGTAGATGCTGCGCCCAGTTTCTTCAAGGTGGCGCCGACGGATAAGCTGAGCAAGAGGAAGAAGGCGGAGAGGATCCAGCCTTTGTATAATAAGTTTGCTGCTGAAGATGATTGGAGGTTGTCTTCACAGAAGAGGCAGGGTAGAGGTGGTGGCGGTGGTACGTGGGGTTGATTAATATGGGCGATACCGGTTTATAAAATGCTATGTATGAATTTGAAGCCTAGATATTCATTATTGATGTGCGCCATATTTTTTCCTATGACGGTCGATTGAGAATAACTTGATTTGAATATAGTTTTCATATCACAACAGACGCCAAGTCTCCTACTACATAAGAAGCGCCTGGGCCACCAACACCTAGCCCCCGATTCTCTTCCCAAAAGCTGGCCGCTCCTTCCTACAAGGTTACGAACCGTTCGACCGCAGTGAACTGGTTCCATGAGCCTCCAGTGAACTGCGTATCCTCAAAAAAAGCTGTCGTATCCTGTGGCGTAACATCCTTCCACACACTGTACTGATGTACAGGACCTCCGCTCCCCTTAGCCCACCTTCATACAAGCTTCAACCGGTTCCCCTCCCATCCCGCGCTGACTTCAACGCCTGTAACGCCCCGACGGCGGAAAACATGAATCACGGAAGATCTCTCCTCCTCAAACCTCTCGGTAGCAAGTATCAATAAGTGTAGCTCTTACCCTCTTGGGATAAATTATTAAATTCTCGGTATTAATTACTCGCCTGGTCAATGTTCTCGGTTGGCAAAAAGGGGGAGGGGCAACCCAACAGGGGTTCGGATGAAAGCCGGTCCGTAGCGCCCGCTTCCCCACGTCGACCCTTGCAGCTTGACTTCACTTTGTTGACATCGTCAGCTGCACCTGCAGCTGCATCTTACAACAACACCATTATCCGTCTTGCTCAGCATTTTACAAGCTCAACACAACACAAACACACATGCTGGCATAGCTTCCACATACATTAGCCAAGATGGGCTTGCTGCAAAGCTTGGACGACTTGGGCAGCCGCTGCGAAAAGCTCCAGGACGTCAGCTACATAAACCTTGCTTTATCAATGTAAGCTCCTCACCAGGCATCCTAGAATTTATTGTCCTGACACATAACCAGCTTTATTCTGATCGGCATCTTTGCATCATACCTCCCACAGCATTACCGAATAATCTCAAGGGAAACCTCTGAAGGCATCTCACCATGGTTCATCCTACTAGGCGCCACATCCGGGACATGCGCGTTCGCAAATATTTTGGTACTCCCAGTCTCCCGAGCCGATATTGCTTGTTGTAAGACAGTTGGCACATTCGAGTGCGTCGCTGGTCTTCTCGGCATCGCCCAAGTTGGCGTACAGTGGTCCTGCTTTACCGTCATGTAAGCCCCAGCTGAGATATGCCAGCCGGAAGGAACGTTCTGACATTTTTTGTGAAAACAGTCTTCTCTTATTCCTCATTTTCTTCCCACGAGGCCCGGCCTTATCGCAAGAAACCACGCATTCATGGAAGCTTGCTGTCTCCGTCGCGATCATCTGCCTCGTGCACGGCCTCGCTGTCATATTGATCAGTATCGTATTGATCGCCACTCGACCACACGCTCTTGGAATATGGGCCAGTATCTTAGGAATAATGGGGGCTGTACTTGCAACGATTCAATACTTGCCGCAGATTTGGTTGACCCACCGGATCCGTGACGTTGGAAGTCTGAGTATTCCTATGATGTGCATACAAACTCCTGGAAGTTTCTTATGGTCCGGAAGTCTTATCGCAAGACTTGGTTGGGCGGGATGGAGCTCTTGGGGTATCTTCCTTGTTACTGGGGTAAGTACTCATTCTCCTGTTACTGGACATGGTTGAAAGGATATCGAGGAAGTCTCGAAGAGGTAATCCGCTAACTTACTTTCACAGTTTTTGCAAGGCTGTTTGTTGGCCCTGGGTGTTTATTATAGTGTAAAGAACAAGAGGGCCAAGTCTTACAGTTTAAGACACGATAGCGACGAGAATAGCGACGAGGGAGATTCAAACGTCAGTCCTGGAAGACTTCTTCAACCCATGCTCTGGAAGCATGCTAACTTCAGATAGCAACGGATAACCTCAGTTATTGCCGATTACTTCAGAAGCTTATGGGGCTCTGTATCGAAAGACAACGACTCGGAAGATGAGACGGTGGTAGGGAATGATGGCGCAAATGATGTCGACCCCGAACGACAGGCGCTTCTTGACCCGTCACTCAACCCACGGAAGTCACTTCGTACCAAATTTAGTAAGCCCAGAAGGAAGACGGTGGTAAGCAATGATGACGCTGAAGACTCAGACGAGAACGATTACGACAACGAACGACAGGCTCTTCTTAACCCGTCTCTTAGCCCGCCGAATACAGAACAGAGTCTCAGCGGGGAAAGGGTCACCAAAAGCCCGTAGTTTGGGCTTTATGATCCATTGTCTTGGCTTTATGGCCGAGAGATCTGAATCTGGAGTTTGCATTAGTAATTAGCGCTGTTAGTAATAGATTATATCTCAAGCGCTTTCGTGGGTCAAGGTGATTCATTTCATTCTAATCGTCTCAATAGCGACGTGAAGATTTTTGATCTGCCCGACCGACAGACATTCAACATCACTCACACTTCTAATTGTAGATTCCATGGATTCCATAAAGGTAAAGCTATCCCGAATTTGATCGCTGGCTTCGAGATCAAAACGTTTAATAGTTTGTGCGAACGGGCGGTAAGACAATTAGTATTGTGTCTGAAGCCGCGGCTGACATGATAGGAGCCACGAGTCATTACGAACTGATTGGGTCTGTTGTTAACAAGACGCCGATGAAAGAAATGCAATAAACGCTTGGCTCAAGGGTTGATTAGGAGGCGGTCGAGGGGGTAGATAGGTAAGTAAACCAATCGCATTGGGAGGCTACCGCGATGGTGGTCGAAGCGGTGACACTGTCCCCGTTCACAGCTCCGTAGAGTACCTTATACCCTGCCTCCCATGTACGCCCTCCTATTGAGTATTCCATTTCACTTATTTTCTCTATCATCGGGAGAGGAAAATCACAGATGTGGTGCAATCGAGTTGGTAGGCGACAATTCACCGGCAAGCATCGCCTGCCCACACAACGAACGCGCCTTCTCCTCCCAACCGCGCATACCCTACGCGCCTCCCACATTCAGAACATTAGACGATACACGTATGTACCAAAACAAGCGTTTCATCCCAACAAAACGGCCGAGTGGTCGAGCGGTCAACTTCAATTCACTTTCGTGACTTTTGCTAACATAATCTAACCAGGACGTTGCTTCTTACAACTTTGCGGATTGATTAATCCTGCGTTACACACGGTGCTTCTGAGTTACTGTGGTTTGGGGTTTGAACATAAATCTATGATTCTGCGCTGTCAGAATATTGGATGAGTTAGGGTCTGTTCTGCAGAGTAACTCGGTGCACTTGGGGGTCTCGGTGCATGGGCTTCGGCTCGAAAGAGAGATTGCAACTGGCATCTCTGGAATGGTTGATTCATTGTGGTTCATTGAAGATTGATTCGACGGAATCAAAGAGTTGCAAGTAAGTTTCCCTATTTCACTCCTTCCTGAAGCTTGACCGCTCGATCTTCGTCCGTTTGGCTTGCGCTTGATAACTTCTCGGGTTCTTTGAGCTCGTATGCGAGAACTCTTGTCCACTTGCCGATCTCTCGGGCGGCTTCTGGGCCACTATTATATTTTTTGCTTCCCGAGGAGACTTGTTCTTGAAACTGTTCGGTAGCACCGAGCACTGCGGCTTTCACGGCGGTGTCGGCCCACGCCTATGCTTGATATCTTTCGTCTCAAGTATGACGATAATATCTTAGATGTAATCTTATAACGGACGACATGACCACGAAGTTCTCGAAGCTTTTGCTTCTCGAGAGAGAACTCAATGCAATTATCCGTAGTTTAAGTAGTATATGCTCAAGTTATTAGGCTGTCCGATTTTAAGTTGGTCGACTACGCTTCTTGAGCTGCGTTTATAACGCGGAAGCGGTGTTTTGGTTGAAGGGCAGTTATTACTAGATTTTCTTGGTTTAAGGGGTCGTTTGCTAGCGGTCCCAGTAGGATATTGACTCTCATATTATTAGGTGTGTTATGTGTTATATTCGCCCGGAAAGCTAGCTTGGTATTTTTCTGCCATTGTTGCAACTTCACCTGCAGAGTGTTAAATTTCGCTGTGTAGATTTTTGGAGGAATGGCCTATCTTGTTTTGTAACTAACAAAAGTGAAAGTCCTAGTTCTAGTACCGGTAGAAAATACGTACTTTGCAACTGCAGAATCTTTGCTTTCACTCATCTTTCCGACTTCTTCAAACATTTCGACGAATGCTTGGCTAAATAAAAGAGTGAGATAAGCACGAAAAGAGTGATTATCGATATCTTATATAAAATGAAAACAATTGCGACAAGGCTTCCCTTGTGTGTAACCACTCACTGGTAGCTAAAGGGTCGAGGTCCCGTGCTTGGTGGGGTGACCGATGATGTGTCAAACCCCGAGTTCAGAATCTCACGTGCCCTTGAATTTTGTTTCCTTATCTATCATGGACAAAGCAATACTTGAAGGCCAGAAACCATCATCGTATTCATCAAGATCTAGCTAACGTATAATAACAAATTATAGTCTTACCCAAGGGTGCTAAGTTTCTATCCTCAGAGAAGGCCGGCTCCTCAAGTTGGACAACAACAGCATGCATTTCGGTCCTCCTCCCGAAGGGATCTTCAAAGGATTTCTTCTTGAAAGTATGTGATCCAAATATATCTGTTTACCAGTGTGTTCTAATTCAGCTGAGTTAGACCGCCGAAGGCGAGACCGGCAAAATCATGCTCCGCGGCGAGTTCACCGCCGCAACTGCAATCCACAAAGTCACACCAGCCTTCATCCCCCAACCCTGCGGCTGGGGAGAGTTGGCATCCACCCAAAACACCTACTTCATCATCAGCTCA
>QGMK01000750.1:0-17761 GCA_007825345.1 Lachnellula suecica
AGGAGAGAGGTTTTAGTGTTGGTGTTCAGATCAGAATCGAAATATAGTCTTTCGTCAGCGAGTTGCGAGTATGTTCGCCAATTTGCTGTGAAGATATAACTTTGCTAAACTCCAGTGAGCGGCTCGAGGTGCATGGCAGGTGGTAGTTGGTCACTTGTCTCACTCGTCGGAATTTTCACATACTTTTGAGGCTGCAAATATGTGCTTTGATTGCCGTTTTGAGCAATTGGACTTCCGAATAAAGTCCGTCATGTTTAGCTAGTGTAATTCTGACATAAGTTTATTAGTGTTGAGCTTAGAACGAAAGCCATATAGCCTCTCCGAGCTGCACGTGTTTCCGCGACCCAGAGCATTATTTTATTCGTCCCCTTCAGCTTCATGATGCTTTGACAGTTGCATACGCTCCACATGACGCTGCCTCATTTGCCCTGCAATGTTTCCTGTATCAATTTCGTCACTGGGCCCCTTGTTCGTCAAGATTTGGTTCATCCAGAATTCTCCCAACGGAACAACCCCCGGAATCATATATGACATTCTGCGCTCCTCGCATGTGAGCCTTGAGCGAGGGTGGACCCTTTCCATCTCTTGCTTTGCCGCAGATTTGATTATGTCAATGCTGAGCTCGGGTAGCATTTTCAGCAAATCTGTAAACTCCTTCAAGTCTTCCACGTCGAAGTCGCTTCCGTAAAAGCGGTGAAACTCGTTGTAAGAAGCCATCTCCTCTGCGACCAGCTTTCTCAGCTCGGATCCTGTGGCAGTCTTTCGATAGGCTATTTTGGCGCATTCTGCGGTAGGCCAAGAATAGCCCCATTCGTATATATCGAAGCTGGAGGCTATTTGCCTTATATAGTCCATGCAATAGTTTTGAAATCTTGCGTCTTTGAGGATTCCACCCATTACCCAAAGCCTTTCAAACACTCCTTCAAGCTCACTCTCACAGAGGATTTTCTCTTCATAACCGGTGCTTGTCGTTCCGCTGTACATCCAGCTGACGTAGCTGGCAAAATCTGTGGGTTTGACATCGAGGAGGTACGTGGCAGAGTCGGGATTGAACGGGTATTTTGAATGGATCTCTAAGAGGCTTCGATGGACGTGGAACTCTTCTGGGGGTTTTCCGCATGATACTGCTGCCATGGGAGAGCCAAGGATAATGCTGCAGAGGTCAGATTGAACCTCTCTTACTATTCAAAGTCCTGACAACTCACCTTCGAGCGACTTTAAGATGCTCTTTAAGTTCCTTTTCTTTGGCACGATCGACTTCGCTTCCAGGTATGTCGCGGCAGTCGCACAGATCCCCATTTGCCTTTCGCTTACGACTAGACATTGCCACGGAAACTCCTGTGTGTCGAGAGTAGGGGCTTTTTGGAGGTTGATAAGTGAATCGGTGGAGAGATAATATTGTTGATGGTTGATGGTTGATGGTTGATGGTTGATGGTTGATGGTTGATGGTTGATGGTTGATGGGTGATGGTTGATGGTTGATGGTTGATGAAGTCCAGAAAAATGAGCTCCACGACAATTTGTTTTGGTCACTTCCTCTGGAATGGCTAACGGTGAATGGGAGTTTTCAGGCGCGACCACATCGAAATTCACCGCCGAGGCAGCAGACAAAAATGTGTACCAGTGAGGGGTGTGTCGAAACTTCAAGGGCAAGATTTGGGATATGTAAAGGGGAGAAGGGTTTGGGGGAAAAGAAAAGGGGTGACTCGGTTGAGTTCTGCAAACGCCGCTAAGGAGCATCTCGTTCTTTCTTGCGCAGCAGGTAGTATCTCGTCTCGTGTAACGAGAAATTGGGTAATGGCTATGGTTCGTACTTTCCTCGTCAATGGGTGAGGGGGACACGAACATTGTAGAGGGTATTTCATTCTTCGGAAAAGATATCTAGCTCTCAGAAGCTCGTCCATGAAAGCCTCATTGTCTGAGAGGCCACAACACATGTTTCTCCCTGCTGCACCGTGTGCGCCAGTATAAAATCACATCAGTATGTTCCCAGCAACCGAACACCATCTAATGTTGACTTCGCAAGATGTTCCCTCCCCACCCCTCTAAACAGCCTATGAGATTCCTTGCTCGGATCTGCCTGTAGCTAACTACTCGTCGTCTTCCACTTTCCGATCCAAGTGTTCCAGCTGAATTTGACTCAATAGATCTCCTCCGTCTGCTGCAATCTTGATTTCATCGCGCGTCCTCTTGGCCAGAATCTGTTGCTCCCAGCGGATCGCGAGACTGGTCTCTGGCACCATATAAGACAATCTGTGCTCACTGTCCCACGCCTTGGTGCCGTTCCAATTGCGGGCTCCCGCTCTGTGTATGTCCATGCTTAAATCTGGCAAGCTGACCAGAAGTGCATCCCATTTCTCCCGTTCGTCGAGATCGTCACTGCGTAGGGGGTTTTTGCATGCCAGAACATCAGACACAAATTTTCGTAAAAGTGATCCTTTGTCAGTGATGTCGTAAATCAATTTTGCGTCTTCGATTGACGGCCAGCCCTCTCTGGTCACACATTCCCGGAGATCTTCCATACATCCATTTTGAAACCTTTCGTCTTCCAAGATCTCGCCCAGCCTCCATTGCGCTTCACACTGGTCTTTGATGTCAACACTGAAGCTGCGGGTTGTGAAACCGCTCTGAATCCAAGAGATATAGCTCGCAAACAGTGCAGGCCGGACATCTGGAAGACAGATTTTGAAATCGACGCTATCGAGAGCCTCATCCACCTTTCGACGGAAATATTGCGAGTGGACGGTAAGAAGGTTCTGGTGGACATGAAATGATTGACTCGAGGTGCCTGACTTGCCGCACACTACTAGAACGATGGGAGAACCGAGGAACAGTCTGTTGCAGATCAGCTCACTGCTGATAGATCAGGCTTCGGCGAGTGACTTACTTCCTTGATATTTCTCGATTTGCATATGCTCTTCGGCTCGCCTTGCAATCTTCCTTGGTCTTGTGGCTGGGTGAGCGATAATAACAAGAGCATTCATAGTCCCCCGTCTTCCTTTTTTTGTTGGGCATCTTGACGTATGCAAAGCACCACAAATGAGGGTCCTCGGTGGTCTCAGACGATGCGAATGGAATGTTGTAGCCGTTGTTGCAAAACTCGAGGAGGGGTGTCGGAGAGTCGGCGGAAGAAAACTGGCGGCAACAAATGATAAGTTAGCGCAGCGAGACATGAGGTGAATTGATTATTTTTGCGGGAGAGATTGGTATCAACCTCACAGTGAATAAAACTCAAGATTCAGGGACGTCAAGGTGGAGATAATCAACTGAGGACACAGAAAATTTGCGTACAGGTGTAAGATTGCCCAGGCTCGCGGTGGACAGAAAAAGCGAGTAAATACTTTTCCTCCTGCGCTTCTAAACAACTTGCTGCTTTTATATATAGCAAAAATAGTTCTTTTGTTAAACGGCTTCAAAAGCCGGTTCTTAAAGTCTCACACGCTGTAGAACATTTCAAAGTGTCTCAAATCTCAATTTTGTGTTAATATTAGGTGTCGCTTTTTCTGTCTACTCACTTAATACGACAAGGAAAAAGCCTTCTACGATTTTCAATTTCCTGAATTTTCAACTGAAACATATTTATAATTGAGCGGATTCATCCAATGAGAAGACGCTACTTCTAATCAAAATATTGGGCTACATTTGTCCGCTTTTCGATTCAGGGGCAGAAACCTTCGCGATGCAATACCACAAATATTGAGTCTTGAAACGATGCACTAGACCTCTACGAGAAATATGACAAAGATGCAAAAGGATGGGATAGCTAGACGATGTTCATCCATAGTGACGGCGTTTCCAAAGGCATGCAGATGCTGCCAAACCTTGGCATCCTGGACTCTACGCTGACGAAGTATGTTCAGGGAAAGCACAGAGATTACTATACATATGGAGATGGAGACACTTCCGGACGAGGTATGCAGGAGTCAATGGACGTACACACCGGAATAGGTCGAGCTAGATCTTATAAAATAAAGTACCGGACCTACATCGAACCAATTCTGGTGGTGCTTTCCAAGCCCTAGTCATTTTCTCAATCGTCTTCTTATTCTCTAGCCCCCGAAAAGCATCCCCACGAACGTTCAACCAAACAACACTAGATTGAACGGCATTGCAGGTGACCATTAGTTCAGAGTCTATCCCCGTTGTAGAATGTTTTGGTCCACCTCTCATCAAGCTTCGCTCCATCTTCGTAAAACCTCAAGTCGCTGGACAGTCTGATTTTACCTGTATCATCGCAATTACGACTGCTCGAGTGGATCATCCACGGACTGTGAAAGACAACATCTCCAGCCTCGTAATCAGCAACTAGCCATCGCTTCCCCAGTCCATCCTCCTTTGCCCAAGTCTCCGTATTATGACTCAAGTGACCGAATTCGCCCATGTGATGGTTGAAAGCACTGATTCTCTCTTCCATCGGCATACCCTCTTTATTCTGTCTCTCCTCAAAACGTTTCTCGATCCTTTCGGCCAGCTCGCACGACTTTTCTAGATACATCAAGCCACCGCAATCAGCTGCGCAGTTTCCAACCGGAACCCAGACTGTCACAAACACCGGGTCTCCAGCTCTAAGGAAGAGTTGGTCGTAGTGGATTCCGCTCGGGCACTTGCTTCCTGGCACGTTGTGTCTCAGCAAACCTCGCTCCAGCACAACTTCTTTTTCCCATCCCATGAGTTGTCGTACCCAGTGGCATAATTCTGGATGGGTGATGAAGTCTCGGTATTCCTTGCTTGCGTGTATTTCGTCCAAAGTCCCCATCGCACTAACTGACGGGGTGGCTCCAAGACCCTGATGCAGATTCGGATCGAGCTCCGCGTTGAAGATTCCATCGCATGGGCTCGTGCCAGGGGCTAGAAGACCCGTTGGGGCTATCGTTGAGAAGTACTTTTCGCGCATATCAAGTACGTCTGAGCGCGGGATCACATTTTTGACCCATAGATAGCCATTACGGGCGTAAAGGGCGCGCATCTCCGATAAAGGTGTGTCTTTCGATGTCGAGTTCAGCCAGTCGACCATTTTAGGGTCAACGTGAGAGCCACAGTTGGTTCGTTGAAGCGGTGCCTCTCGGTGTTCCGACTGTTGAGAAGATGCGTGGCCAGGGGGGTTTGGCGTGTGAGCGACTTGCGGGGTCGATTGGACGTGGACGGCCATAGTCTATAGTTTGGCGACAGTCCGGGGAATAGAGAGAGTTCTCAATGGAATCATCTACGATTGCCAAGTATAGAGGTGGTTCGATGTTAAGGTATATGGGATTTGGGTGAGGAAGAGAAACAACTGCAGTTCTGGGAAGAAACTCAACCTATAGTGATACAGGAGTCAAGTGGTAACGGCAACATGCTCCCAGCCCTACTCCCCAACATTTTGTAGCACGAATTATGCCGATGACGTTGATGGAAATTGAGACTTGGGGGGTGGGATGACTGTGCTATCCTATTCGCACTTGTATATATTTACGTACTGTCGTATAGCTCTTCAAATCACTGACGTTTCAGCTAAGAGCGTCCGAAGTCCGGAACACAAATCGAGATGCGCTGTCCAGACTTTGGAGCGGGGTATGAGCCAAATTCCCCAATAGGGAGGTGAGAGTTCAGACAAAGCGGCAGTCGAACGACGGTGGAAGCTAAGTACAGATGGCAGAAAGGTGTTACCATGCAACAAGTAAAATGTGGGCAAAGACCCAGAAACAACGAAGAGATCTTCGCGTCTGTCATGAGTGACTCTGCTTGGACCAATACACCACCAGCCGGTAGTATACCTATCCTCGTCTGCCAATACTTCTCACATTAGGCGACTGGTCATTTCATTGGGTAGTATTTCGACACCGGGTGTCATAACATCAGTAAGGCCAGACAAACACTCAAACGCGAGAGGGGCAATCGAGATCTGTAGTGGTGAGTTCTTGGGATGGTATTTCCGTCTAACAAAGACTCGGTATTTTTCCGAAGTGCAACCAGAAAAGATTATGAATTATAAGCATTAATCCGTCATGAGAAATTCCCTACCCACTCGCTCCGAAACGCCGCACCTATCCCATTTCCTCACAAAGGAGGCGCATTCGGATCCTCCAAGCACTGATCAACTCTCATCAACTGCTTCCCTGTCTTCCTCGCAATATCAATAAATTGAGGCAAGTAGCTGACGGTAGTATTATATAGATAATGCATCACGACCAGATTACCACCCTTATTGACATCGCTCTGAAAATTTGTGATCTGGTTCTCTGGCGTGCTACTCAAAGCCCACAGATAATCCTGTACATCCACACTCCACGCGATGAACTTGTACCCCGGGATGGTGGCCGCAAGACGCTGGCGAACACGAGCACCTTCGGTGCCAAACGGCGGGCGGAAGTATTTCGAGGTGATGCCTAGAGTCTTCGAGACAGCTTGTATGTCGTTCTCCAGTTCCCAGTCGATGGCTGCGAGAGATGGAAGTCCTTCCATGGGTGGATGGGTATACGAGTGATATGCCACTTGGTGTCCAGCTGCGAGCATGCCTTTGTAGACATTAGTCAAGTTGGTGCTCGCGTCGAGCAAAGCTGCGCCAACGGTGAAGAAAGTGACCTTGATTCCAGCCGCGGCTACAGTCGAAACAACTCGTTGAGCATATTGTGGATCTCCGTCATCGATGGCGAACGCGAATGAGTTGGGTCTTGTACAAGCAAATACAATAGGGGCCGTACTGAGCTTGCTAGGAACGAGAAAGCCGCTAGTGACAGTCTTGACAATCTCGATCATGGAGAAGACGGTCGAAGTGCTGGTGTAAAACCCTTTCAGAGCAAAGCCGATTGATTTGGTACGATCGATGTTGAAATGAGATAAGGGAACGTAGAGATCAGTTTTGGCAGAGTTCGAATACCGTGAAGCTTCGACCGAGTCCCAAGTGTAGGGGTAAGGATTGATGTCTGGGTTGCATGTTGGGTTATGCTGCTGCAATGCGATTGTGAAAGCGTTGCTACCGGTGTACGCAATATGCACATAACCATTGTCATCGGCTGTCAGGTCCCTACAGCCGTTGGAGACCTGGCTGTACCAGGATATATCGGAGTTTCCCTTTGTGTTGGCCGTCAGCTTCCCGCCAGACACCTTAAACAAGTTCGCATCATCACCTCCGTGGTAGAAGCCGAGGTTGTTGGTATCTGCGTTGCCAAAGGTATCGATGACAAAAGCGGATGGTCCCGTGGTAGCTGGGACCGTTGAAGTCGGCTCCACAACAGGGATAGTAGTTGGGACAGGATACGCTGTCCCAGTGCTTCCGCAATAAAAGGCAATTGGCCCTAGAGTGATAGGTTTGCTGATTCCCGCGAAGAGCAAAGTAGAAATGTGATCCGTATCTAGTTCCTGGAATTTAGAGAACGGAATAGTGTAGTATTTCTCGGTCCCGTCAAAAGTCCACCCAAGATCCGTCGATTGGAGGTCATTGAGAGTTGGATTATCGGAAGAACAGACCGTGGAAGTCTGAATCTCAATTGTCATGGTAGTAGCTTTTGGAGCCTTGATCGTCATACCAATGCCCCCGTACACGTTCGTCGCCTTGACGCATCCCAGGTTTGTAAACCAGTAAGATGATCCGTCAGCAGCGGAAGTCAAGGTAAGATGATTATTTGAAACAATGACTGAAGTTGACGTATCAACTCTGTCGGCAACGGGAACCATAGTTCCGTCATCGGACGAAGGCAGTAATAGGGCATTATAGAAGAGAAACGTCAACCGTGATTGCGAGGCAAAATCATCAACCAGAAGACTTGTGCAGGATCCAGCTGGCGCTGAAACAGTGGTGCTCGTCGCAACCTTGGATGTGGAGCTGGATGAGCGAACACTGGTAGACATAGACAGACTAGTCGATGACTTCGAGCTGCTAACAGAGGCCATAGAGGTCAGAGAGGTCGTGCTCTGTTGATTCGCGCAAACCAATTGTGTCTGTCCAATCTCCCATGCCCCGTTCTTACTAAAAGCCTGGAAGACGAAACCACGGATAGCATTGACATTCGCGCCCGAGAAAGCACTCAACGGCACAGTGTATGTTTGCGTAGTTCCAGTCACCCCAGAAAGAGTTGTGAAATAACTCGAATATGTATTCGTCGAACAGGTGCTCGAAGTTTGCAGTTCAATCGCAAACTGTGCCCCAGCAGGACCTTTGGTTGGGAATGTGATCGCATTGTATTCGTCGGTCGTAGCTTGCTCGCAGGTGAAGGTTGTATAGAAATAGCTCGAAGCGGTGCTCGTAAAGGTAATTCTCTTGTTCGCGACATCGGCTTTGAGGTTTGTGCATGTGCCATCATCTATCGATCTTATCAGATTCCATTTGCATACTGCGCGGGACGACTTACCACTTGTATACTGGCCCAGGGAGTTCAGGTTGTTCGCATAGTTGGAATAATTGTCAACCACCAAGTTGGTCGAACAGGCAGCTTGAACTGCACCGACACAAGAAAGGAGAAAAGCCGCAGAGATCTTCATGGTCAAACGAGGAAAGGGAGGAAACGAAAGGACGCCGACAACGAATAAACGCGTCAAGCAGAGTACGAAGGACTGAGGGGTTGAAGGAAAGAACGAGAGAAGTCCAACCGTCAATATCTGCATTCATCCACCCGGCACCACCAGACGGCCGATAGCTTCCTGCTTTGTCCTCCTCCACCATGCGGGGACGAGGTCAAGGAGACATGGAAGAGCCATTGAGATGCAAGCCAATTCATTATTCAAGAGTTCCAGAGTCCAGAAAGAAGGTAGCTCTTCAGGCTATGCATTGCGCCATCATCTTGGCGGGGTCTGTTCGTGGATCATCCGAGAACAACACGAGGCCGCAGACTGGGAAATCTTGCGGCTGATTATGCAGTAGCTGCTGGCAGATAGACGACTGAAAACATCACGAATACGTGCCTGCGTAGAAACCAGTGATTTTCTTTCGAGTTTTTCGGCCCATTTGAAGAGTGAAGTGTCGTCAAAAATAAGTAAAATGCCAAAGCCTACCCGAGATTAGACTCACAGATCCTGATTTTCAGCCGATCTCACTAGTCTACATGGTTCAAATCCCCGCAAAACTCCCCACGACCGCCGCAAGTCCAGATGCCCACGCGCTGCCATAGAATATATACCTCACTCTATGCAACTTATCCCACTTCGCAATCAACTCCACGGCTCGTTTCTGCTCTCCTTCCGATAAAACATCCACTTTCCGATCATCCAACTGAATCAAAGCCTTGTTGGTATTCGCGATGAATGCCACGGTGTATGGGAGCACAAGCGCCGTGGAAGCAGCTGATATGAGGGCAAGATTGCGCACAGCTTGTGACTCGGTGAGAAACGGGACGCTGAGATTCAGTATCGTGTTTGAGGCAACACCGCCGACAATGAAAGTCTGTGTCTCTTGTCAACAAAGTCCTTTGAAGTTTTTGAGGTAAAATGGGAGATGTACCGTTGCTCTATCAAAAAAGAGCCTCCAAACTCGGATCCTTTGCGAGGTGGTCAAGCCGCTGGCCCCAATTTGTTCACTGATGATCGGGAGCGGCCCACAGAGGGAGAGGCCGATGTTGCCGAAGAACATTGAAGAAGTGGCGAGAAGTCCGAGACCGAGAGGGATTATAGCGGGAGAGACCATTTTGAAGGTGGCTGGATCCGAGGATGTCGACATTGTGAAGTTACCACGATACAATACCACTCGGAACCGTCAGACAGATTGCAGGTACACAAGGAATGGGAATATTGTCTTTTAAATGCAGTGTTCGTATACTATTTGCAGGTTTGTGGTCTCGATGCATTTGTGGCGTTTGTGGCGTGTCTCGCACTCAGATACCCCTCTAGGACATCCGGACATGTGATTATGTTCCAAAACTGGACAAAAGATTTCCTGCACTTCGAATAGCACTTTGAAATGGAGCTTGGATATCGACTTTTGTCCAATAAATCCAGATTCAAATACAGCATAAGTCGTCTCTACGAAATCCTATTTCCAATTATATTCACACCGACTCGAATTCTACCACACAGGAGAGGATTCAAAAGACGATTGATGTACAATATCAGATATTTAAATGATCATTACAGTATTTACAGCAAAGCCGCTATACCGAGGACTCCTGCTAGCAAGCCTCCAGCAGCAGCTTTCAATTCCCCTCTTACCCCCAAATTTGTTGACTGCACCGGGCTTGGCGAAGCAGTGATGCTACTACCAGCTGCTTCTGCAGAAGTAAGAGATCCAGTTGCTGAACTGTTAGTTCCCGTTGTACTGATTCCACTGTTCGGGGGTATGCTGGAAGGGGTGAACCTGTTGCCATCTGTGTTTGTCCAAGTAGTTAATCGCGCTGTAGCAATTCCAGTGATTGCCCCAGGTGTCGCACTAGCCGTTGGTGTGAAATAATTGCTAATTGCCGTGTTGTTGGGGAATTTATCTACTCCAAGAGTCCAACTGGGTGACAACGGTGCAGAGGTGATGTTGACGGCAGGGAATAGATTCGTGTACGGTTGGAAAGGAGGGTTGGGGCTGCATTCTGCGGTTTTGATTGATGACAGTGAAGATGAAGCTTCTTCGGGGGTAACTTGCTGATAGCCATGCACAAAGTAGCAGGCATCGCAAGCGGCAGAGACTTCGAAGAATGAACCGTTGCACAGACATTCCTGCTCAGCGAGAAAGTCAATCTCAGTGGTGCCATTGGCAATGCATCCGTTTTCGATGAACAGTTGTTGATCGCAAGGGAAGGGCGAGTTCCTTAGTGATGGGATAAGCCCATTGGGTGAAGAGCCTGCTTGGAAATGCTGCCAGTATATTGGCCGGCACATCTTTAAAAGATGTTCATCCGCAGGATCGTTGACTGCGCGAGAGGCAAGTCGAGCTGAAGTCAGCGAGAGAAGGGCGCCAAAAGGCACAATGAGTTTAGTTATATGCATGATGAAGACGTAGGCCCCGAAGTATACAAGATGTAGTGCAATGAATATTTCAATAACACAGGGTATCATCTGGTGTTTATATTTTTAATTATCAAATTATGTTACGAGGATCAGGCACCCTCGTGTGCCAAGAATAAACTAGTTGACGGCACAGCACTGAAAGGCACCGAATGCGACCCTTGGCATATACTTTAATCGGCCGGAAATTGCGCGGAGACGTGCTTAATTCGGAAAAAGAATATGGAATCACCAGTTGAGCCTTCAGAACGCCCAGAAGCACTGCCCCCTCCAGGACTGTCTAATCCCGCAAAGCTCTTGCCACTTGGGCTCTGCTTTCAACAAAGCCATTATACGGGAAGAGGGTTTGGTTGTATTAGGGGATAGATGTTCGGTACCATACTTAATTCCCGAAGCTCGAAAATCATCGCTCCATATTCGAGGCTCTTGTCTTTTTGGTCCGCCAAACGTTGTGATAACAGAACGCGCTCGCTAAACAACAGGGGCACAAGCTACTGCAATTCAGCGACATTTCAAAGCCATCCAGAAAGGCTCCAAGCTGTATGAATCGTGGGATAAATGTAAAGGAAACACGAAAGCCTAAGAGGTAACATCTTCTGTCGTGAAATTTGTAGCCGTCACATCACCCGTCAACACCTGCACCTTTTCGCTATCCATCAAATAAATCTTCGGCTGGCCTGATGCTCCATCGGCAGCCAGGCCTGGAGTGTTGCTTCCATCACCCTGAATTACAGATAATGGTTTCGTGAATGCTCCCAAATCGGAAATATTTGCAGCAGTTCCTCTTGTTTGGACCGTGAGGAATCCGTTCGATGCAATATAGGCCAGAAGCACCGTGCTCCGATTGTTGGCCTGAGTGATAGCTGTCGAAGTGAAGCTGGCTCCCAACGTGACTCCTGTATCGGTTCCGGAAACATCATAGACATCTGTGTTCCAAACAGCGCCCTCGTACCGGAGCCCGTGTATAGCTCCGTTTGCTGCCTGGAAAAACATGTCTCCCACTTCAGTGGGCCCAGATACCCATCGACTGTAGCCTATCGAAGAGCCAACCGTGGCCAGCCCAAGACCGCCTGTCACTCCGTCTCTCCATGATTCGTCTCTGTAATCGTCCAGGCCGAATTCATGGATTTGTTCATCTGCACCTTGATAATAGAGCCAGATTGCTGCAAAATGTGTCAGTGATGTTTTTACTCAACTGATGTCGATAGAACTGCTTACAGGTTCCATTGAGCCAAGTGACAGAAGCAAGTTTCGAAGACCGATGTGTCTGAATCTTTTGATCAACAAGATTCGATAGAATCCACGTATCATTTCCAGGAACGTAATTTATGCTAGACAGCAAGTAGCCCTTGGTAATGAATGCAATACTTGGACCTCCAACCCAGTCGAGTAAAGCCAGCGGTGTTCCCGTCATTTGGTTGGCTCCAGTGACACAGCGCAGTGTATCCAGCCATGTTGTTCCTAGTTTTGTCTGAACACACAACTTCCCATTTCCTCCATCCCAAACGACCTTGGTCTGGGACTTGCCGGTGGGAGAGTTTGAAAAGTATTCGCCAAGAATCACATCTGCAGCTCCAAGTGCAGAGCCAGATTCGGGAGATACATTGGGTAACTGATAGCTCGTGATTGTTAGATTTGTTGGTAGCAGATGTTCGTGTTTGGCGTAGACGACTGCAAGGATGATTATGACGGCAACGAGAAGCAAAATGACGGTAGCCAATACCATTCGCCACTGTCCTTTGGATAGCGCTACACGGCCCAGACACCTTTGGAATCCTCTTCGCGTGGTGCTCTGGCCTTCAGTCTGGGGTTCACTCTTCTCTGGCAATTCGGCTGTGGGCTGCGAAGCAGTCACTTTGAACGGTGGTGCTTGTGGGTTTTGGGTAGCAGGGTCTCGAGTAGCTATTAAGTGAAAGCTGGAATTGCGCTTTCTGTCGCTCGGTGAGTCCGGTTCAGTTCTTTGGATGCTATGGGTAGTTGCGAGGCTGTTTTCTCGTACACGGCTGTCTAACACCTCAAAGGGGTTACTGCCTAGGCTCTGGTGGCGAGTTTCAAAGGTGTCAAGAGGACTTGGAAAATTCTGCTGGTTCTCAGGAATGTTTCTGGGAGTTTGGTTTAAACTGTCGTTGAATTGAGGAGTAGCTAAGATGATTCGGGACGCCTGGCCAGTAGCGGCTCCGCTGTCTTGAATGGTATCTGCAACTTGTAGACTCACAGAATGATCGGGATTGGGGTGGAGTCCGGAGTCCTCGTCGAAACGTGGATGTAGCCCGGAGTCTCCACGAGGCTGTGGTAGTACTGTCATAGTATTGATGCTCGTTTACACTGAGTAATATTCAAATCAAGAACTACTAATAGTAGATGTGATAATAATGATATTGTAACGTTCCTTTGCATGGATAAAGGTTGCAAGAGGCTCGTGATAAACACCGGAACCTCGCTCTTAACTTATTGATCATAGCATTACGCCCCGGAGAGTCGTTTTTGCGATGAGGCTGACCGCTGACTTATTAATTGTCGGTTGACAGCCTCACCCCAAATCTGCCTTGCCATTGCCATGCAATCGGCTCCCGCAATTTGAAAACGGAAATCTACCAAAATGAAGACGTGCATGCGATGATGAAAGTCTAGGACGCCTCATCCTTCAATCGCCACACGATAATGGAATGCTTACTCTATTTTGGTATGTGGCTTGCGACCGTAACCAATCGAGCACACACTGAAACCTACAGGATGTTTCAGAGATGAAAACCTGCACACTTTTGGCTACGTACTGTGGCGTATTGAATGCATGTGATAGTCGTGATGAGCTTGCATTGCGTCAACATGCTTTCGACCACCAACACGATCGGGCGCAAAATGTCTAACCTGAAGAATCCATGCTATATCATTCTTGAGTTTAACCCAAGCCCTATATCGCCCTATATCAGATTAAATCTAGCCAAAGCTGAACATGTACTGCGAGCACCTAATTTTTTTCAATTAAAATGCAAAGGCCCAGTCAAAGAAGGATTTTTACCCAAATTTTGAATCTACTTCTAAGCATATCTGCCTTGCCGCTTCCACTTCTGAGCAGTGACGTCTCACACAGAGAGATCCCTACGCGTCATAATCAAGGTCACCATGTAGGCTCTTGCTTGGCAATTTGCTCATCGTAGCCTCAAGTATCAAAATAGCGCACCTAGAATATCCAGCTCCCTTCACCGAGCGGCGATCCCTCCGCTGCTTTGAAAATCACAGCTCATGTGTTCACTAGTTTCTAGAATCAATATAATGACTGGTGGAGCTCCACTTAAGTAGATCTTCTTTTGCGTTTATACTGCAATGCATCTTGACAAGGCGTCTGAACCTCTCTAAATATACGAAGAAAATATTGACTTCGGCGGAGTAGGACTGGGACTGGAGTACAGGGCATCTCAGACCTTTGCTTCTCAGACTACAGTCCTTATGACATGAGGTAGTTGGAGCAACTCCATTATCGCGCCGCAAGTCGATACTTATTGAAGAGTGATAGAATATAGATATTTGGGAAGTTCAGATATAATTGTTGTGAAGTTGAATCCTCCCCCTGCCCCTCCTTTACCCCGCCTTCGTTCCTTGGCACTGTACTGCAATGTTCTATTTCTCGGAGAGATTCTCAAATGATACAACCTCAATAGATATAGGAATATTGTCATTTGATATTCCAGCAGTGGCAGTTCCTGGGAACCCCGAGCATTAGTTCAAATTGTCAGGACATGGGAAGAAAGGCTCTACCATTCCACCAAAAAATGCTCCACCTATCGTCACCAGGCACCGCATTTGACTGCACAACCCAACTTCCATGGTCAAACCCATGCAGCAATATCCATCTTTCCGTAGTCACATTCTTCGTGATGTTGAAATCCCACTTCACTGAAATATACGGTGACGGCCACGGAGTGCCAGGCCATCCAACTTTCGCAACTGATATTGGGGTAGTGGTCATTTGCATACTCGCTGGCTCTGAGGCCCACATGAATACTTTTTCGCTGATGGTGATTAGCTGATAAGTGTCGTTCAGCATTTCGTATCCACTGGTAAGTTGAAACGGCCATGCTGCTGAGGTGTCGGTAATAGATGCTTGGACGAAAAGCCCGGTGCTGTCGCCGCGAGCTGGCTGGATTACTGCTTTGTCCAGGGAGCGATCTTGAGAAGTGCGGATGCGCAAGGCGTATGGTGGTGATAAGGCTTGAGTAATGGACTGGCTCGTTGAGAACAAGAAGAACTGGGCTACGAGTAGTGTTGTCGCCTGAAACAGAGTGGAAATCTTCATTTTCGAATCGTTCGACCTGTCTCTTTCTTGTATTATCAGAAGGACTACGTTGGAGCTGAAAACATTCTCGTTGCTCGGGTGCTCGAAGCTGTGTACGACTTGGGAACGGTTTTTGCGAAACAGAAGCAAGCGAATACGAAAATGATTCAGCCTATTCCTGCACCCCTCTTTTTAACATGTTGTGTTCGTTTGCCATTTACGGCTTGAATATCACTCCGGGAGATTCCATTCCTCCTTGTTCGTTCGAGGGCCCTTTTTCACCAGAATTGGCGTCCATACAACGGAGTGTGACGGATTGTGTCCTTTTGCAATATTTTATAGCAAATCTCAGTAAGTCGGAAAAAACACCTAATGAGTTTATTATTCCTACTGAGGACCAATATTACAGGCCTACAAATTTGTTCTCCATCTTCAATCTATCCGTATTGGGCAAGCGTAAGTTACCCAATGTCAACGACATTTGAATTATTTTTCTGCATTTTCAAAAGGCGTTCAAACCCAATACGTCCCGATTTCCCTCAGATCACTAATCAACGCAGGCGGATTATCCAACGCTGGGAAATGTCCTCCAAAATCGTGATCTATTGTTCCAGTCAATCGATGGAAAGTTTGGCATTTCTCGCTATGCTCAGACGGCGGACAATGGCACTCACATTGATAAAATACCAAGTTTCCCACTCGCTCAACCAGCTGACGAGGCCAGAGCGCCAAGTTGTACTTGAAACTGCTATACAGTAACGGAGCGTCCGTCTGCGCCGGGGCGTATATAGACTTGAAGCCGTTGGGGTTCTGGGCGTAGATATAGACCGAGGAGACAAAGGAACGTGTGAGGAAGTAGAGAGACACGTGCAGGAGAATCTCGGCATGTGTGAGAACGGATGGCGCAGTTCCCGCGCGCGGATCCGACCCTGAGAACATTCATTATGTCTCTGTAATATGAGCGGCTAGGATACGATAAGTGGTACTTACATTCGATGAAGCCTTGCCCCATCCAAGCAAGCTGCCCGACGGGGTTATCATAGAGAGCAAGTCCGATGGTGTTTGGCTATCGGCATCAGCCGTGTTAATAAGATATCACCAAAAGTGTGGACAAAATTAAAGGACCGGCACTATTGAAAATCGGCCTTCTTACCTTGGTATTCTGCTCGATGAGATATGCATTCCCTCGGGTACTCCAATCGACCCCTCTCTCCTCCTCGAATTCTTCACCGGGCGTGAGGGTGATGTTCTCCGCGACCAGCTGGTCAGGTGTCGGAGGTGTAAATGGCAAGAAATTCAAATGCAGCGCGCGCACAGTGGTGTTGAAGTTATCGTACAAGCTGTACGCAGGGCCGGAGCCCCAGTCCGTCCCGTGTACCGCGTAGGTCTCGTAGCCCAAAACATCTGTCATCAGCGTGTTGAAGACGCGCGCCGTGTCGTCCACTGTCCATTTTGCTGGCGGTGCGCTGGAGAATGCGAACCCGGGTAGGGAGGGTATTACCACGTCGAACGAGACGGATTTCCCTTCGGAAGTGCGGGCAGTGGTCGTGAGGGGCTGGATAACGTGGATGAACTCTAGGAAAGATCCAGGCCATCCGTGATTCAGAATCAATGGAATGGCATTGGAATTTCCTGATCTCTCATGGATGAAATGGATTGTTAGGCCTTCAATATCGACAGTGTTATGGTTATATCTGATCTGGAGATAAATACTGGCAGTGAAGATTTATTTCGTGGAGCTTACTTATTTAACGATTCTTCCTGTGTCTGCCAATCAAAATTTGAATTCCATTCTTCTTTCAAGTCCTTCAAGAGGCCAAGGTCGATGCCAAAAGATTCCCCAACCCCTGGGTATTCCTCCTTGGCCGGTAGCCGTGTGTGGTTGACTAGTTCCAAAAGTCGTGGGACTTCCTTCGACAACTCTATATGGAAGGGTTGAGGATTGGAGTATTTTTTCACAACCGCAGCTGTAACCAGATGGCCAGCTAACAGTGCAACAAGAGAGCTTGCAAGGTAAGTTTGCTTCATTTCAATTCTTGATTTGTAAAATAGTGTAGGGTAAGAAAACACTGTAGAGTCTGCCAAGTAAAGAGACTCGGGTACATTTTATAATTGCGAATCTCACTAATGATCATTTTCATGCTCATGTATTAATCATCAACCTGCGTTGTTTTTGCGGTGAGGTGCTGCAGGATTATAAATCATTTCAAACAGTAACTTCATTCAGGCGCACGTTACTGCGGTTGATTAGAATGCGGTACTGGAAAGGTACAGAATTAGAAACGAACCTATTAGGAACCTCCTCATGAATGGTTATTTCAGACTCTATGTTCAGACGTAATACGTGTTATTAGTGTAGGCCGATAATCATCGACGAGAATATAGCGGGGTGACCCCACCTTCTTAATGCGGACTATAGCCTTATTTTCCTTCTTAGTTCTATACTTTCGTATAAGTTCACGCAGTCGTAGATAATAATTTATATACCCCTCAGTCTTTATAGAAGTTACTAGTACTTTTTTTATTTGTAAAATTTATAATCTTATAATATTCGGGCAAGTTATATAAAAATTTAATAATAAATTAAAG
>QGMK01000751.1:0-17730 GCA_007825345.1 Lachnellula suecica
AAGAGTTTTTTGGGCTGGTGATATGTGATGTGTGTGTGACTTGGTGTGTACGCGGCAAGTGCTGCTGTTTTTGAATCAGGGCGTGTGGAGAGTTGGTGGTCTTGGGAAAGAACGACCATATCACCTTATCTTCTGCGGTCTGTTTTCCATAGCAGAAGATATTTCTTGTTGATGCCGAAGCTCCTTGTTCTCACCTCCTACTCACAATCTCATATTCTTCGGTCCCGTTGTATGGCATATCACTATCACGTCCACACATTGAAAGGGCCAGCACGTCTAGAGTTTCGCGGCAATGGCCTGCCTCCCTTTTCCAATTGACGATGACGTTCCGAGTGGAATGGCATTGCGAGATTGCAATCGAATTGTAATTCCGAAGTCAGGATTGTGTATTTATTAGCACTTTTCCAGTCGTGCAGTATCTGCATCTCCAGATGCTTCGGGAGATTTGTGATGTTTAAACTCCCCTGGCGGGTTGTAGTACAGTGCCCTGGGGTCGGGAATCAGCGTTGGCCTTCAAGGGCCTCCTTCTTGCCAACCTCATGAAGCCCGGAGCTCTTTGGAGAGGAAAAGTGACAGAGTGATTTAGAAGTGAAGACGGTTGTAAGAAGGAAAGTTTGAGGTAGTCAAGTATGCGACTGCTTCAGCTTCGGACTATGCTAGTGGTGGTAGGGGCTATTTACTTGAAGAGGATGACAACATTTATCAAGACACGCTAATGCAAAAACAAGCACAAAATTTTCAGAGCCTCAAGCAACGCCATCGCAACCTCCAATCCTATTAGCGCCAATATCAAACTGTGCTCCTGCAGTCAGAACCCGCTTGGTCGGGGTCTAACCTTGCCTTACAGAACCAGCCTAAACAAATCCTCCAGTTCGTAATTCGGGATCTGAAAACTCTGTTACTGGTTTGTGACCGTCCCACTACTTGACTGTGCATTCTAGCTCTAAGTGGCTACCTGGTGGATCTGTACAACGTATGAATGGAAATCACCCGGCTCTGCAATGTATTTTTGTGACAGAGGCATACATTCAACCTATGGACACTTCGGCTCCGATGCAGTTGTCTTCTTGGTGGGAGGGACAGATTCTGGCACAGGCATGATCCCTCGTTGCGCAGGATCGAAAAACACATCACCCCCGTCCTTGCCATCAACATCGTCTTTCAGATCAGTCTGTCCCTCTGCTGTGATAATCACAGCACGACCTTGAGGTTCCAAGTCAGTAACAACGGAGGGAATCTCAATCCAGTGGGGAGCTATTACCTGTGACTGCATCGTCCACCGCAAAGCGTGCAACAGCATCCATCGCATCCTCCATCTCCGCGAAGCCCACCCCCTTTTCCTTCAACATCGGAACAAAGGGTCTCGTCATCGGCGTCTCGATCCAGAACGGGACCAGGAGATTGACACGCACACCATACTTTGGAAGCTCGGAACGCAGAGCCTTAAAGATACCGCGTACACCCCATTTCATACCCGTATAATCCATTCTCCCCGGGCGGCTGCGGTAGCCGGCGGTCGAGCCGACCAGGATGAGGGATTTGGAGATGCTCTTTTCATCGGACCCGCCTCCCAGAGCATCTAAGCCCATTCCGAATTTGACTGCTAGGTGAGAGGTGTATAGGCTGCCTTGCAAGCCTACATTGAGGCAGCTGAGAGGAGGCTCCTCCACTGACGAGCCAGGCTCGCCTTCGAGCAAGGCACTCCATGCTACCGGCTGCATGTCAACGGCCTGGCTTTTGACACCGGCGCAAGTTACGACTACATCCAAAGCATGGCGGGGAACAAACTCAAGCGCGATCCTGAACAGCGAGACCTGTGAAACCCACGAGCTCGCGTCGAATTCGATGAATTTAGCACTGGAGGAAGAGAAGTCAGAGCGCCGTCGACAAATGCGAAATGGAATTTACTCGGCGACGAGCTTACTTTTGTGACTTTGCTCTCAGGTTTTCTTCCAGCTTTTGTCCGGCCTGTATGTTGCGGTCTGCGATAATCACGGTCGCGCCGCAGCTAGCAAACATGGTTGCGAAGGCCTCGCCCAGACCAGATGCTCCCCCTGTTATGAGAACATTCTTTCCAGCGATTTGGGATTTGTCGACGCATTTTGAGAAATCTATTTCTTGTGCTCTCGCACGATCCTGCGCCTCTTGCATTCCAAACGATTTGCTAGATACCGAGAAGTGAGAGTCCAATGTACAGTGAGGTGAGTAATGGGAAGATGTCAACTCATTTACTGCGCGCAATAATGATAAGGTCGCTGCAAAATGCCTACAGAATAGGATTGGCCAATGCGCGAGGCGCAACGGCGCTGTATCCGGGCTACTGGATATTGGGAATGGACATGCGTAGATCGTTTACTGGCTGTGACGCCCCTTATGGACGGCGTGAAAACAGCAGACGAGACGTCAGCAGCACGATCTACTCTACGGCATGATCTGCGGTACGATCTACAAAACGATCTACATGTCTAGTAAAGTAGTCTAAGTAGCTCCGTGTCTACGGAGGCATTCCGAGATGGAGTGGGGTTGGCGAGCTACATTGAAACAGTAATAGCGTCTTCACCGATAAGTTCACCAACCAGATAGACGAGAAAGTCACATTTGTCAATGGCGGCAATTCTAGATACACAGCCAAACAGCTCTGCAAAATGCCATCTTTTCTATCTGTTTTGTTCATAGCCTTGGCATATGGGCCTGCAGTTTTTCTGGTGCTCAACGATAAAACCAACTCCAGTTTGGAAGCGCTGTTACGGGTTTTGTCTATCTCCGTCTTATATCTTCTCTGCCTTGTGCTATGGACATGCTTCATCCACCCAACTTTCGTCAGTCCCATAAGGCACATCCCAGCATTGCGTACCGACTGGCGTAGTCGATTTTATCGTTGGATATATACAGAACCAGACCCGGAACAACTATATCAGTGGATTAAAGCCTCGGGTCACAGCGATGTGGTTCGCTATACTGGTATTGCTGGGGTGCAAAGAGTCATTCCTCTTAGCCCAGACGCGCTCACGGAAGCACTGGTGACAAAAGCTTATGATGGAGTTGATCGATCGGAACTTGGGAGACAAAGGTTTGCGACTTTGTTCGGACATGGCCTGCTTGCCATGGATGGCGAAACGCACAAGGTCAGTTCACCGCCTGGCAGCGTGGATACCTCTTGATAAGAATGCCGTATAACTCTGGATCAGGTTGCGAAGCGTAAAATGCTCCCTGCTTTTGCACCCCAGCATATACGAGGCCTGCACCCAGTGTTTTGGGCAAAGGCGTCTGAATTGAGTGATCTTCTTGAACAGCACATAAAGGCAGGGGAAGATCCAAAGGCGATTGATCAAGTGTCTTCATCCAAGGATCTTGAATTGGTCGAATGGACTTCTCGAGCTTCCCTGGATATTATTGGAGTAGCAGCATGGGGCAAGGACTTCGGAGCCCTTCAAAACCCCCATTCCAGCTTCGTCACGAACTACCTTGGCATTTTCCGAGGGAGCCCCAAAGCAAACCGCCAAGCCAAAATGATCTATGCTGCCGCGACCGCGATACCGATGTCGACGCTGAAATGGCTATTCCCTTGCGAGTTCTTCCAAAACTTGACCTCCGGAAGCATCGCCGTCCGCCGGGCCTGCAAAGCAGCCATTGAACAAAAGCGGTCCCAATCAAAGCAGGCGCTGTCCTCTCAGAAAGACATACTCAGCGTAGCGCTGTCTACCGAAGTATTCGACGACGCAGCCCTCATGGGCCAGCTAATGAACTTCCTTGCCGCTGGCCATGAAACCACTAGTCTCTCAGTAACATGGACCTGCTATCTGCTCTGCAAGCACCCAGACGTGCAGACCCGCCTCCGTGAAGAGATCCGCACGCATCTCCCTTCTCCTAAGTCCAGCCCCAGCGTAGAAGACCTCGAATCTCTGCCCTACCTGCATGCCGTGATGCGCGAAGCGCTCCGCGTCAAGCCCACTGCGCCCTTGGTTCGCCGGGAGGCATTGCGGGACGTGACGATTGCGGGGTACGCGGTCCCGAAAGGCACAGCTGTTATTATGCTGCCGTGGGCCATTAATAAGAACGAGCAAGCGTGGGGTGCGGATGTCTTTGCGCCGGAACGATGGCTGGGTGAAAGCCATAGTGATAGCACCTCAACAGGCACATACGATTATATGACTTTTTCGAAAGGACCGAGGAGTTGCATTGGGGAGGGGTTTGCGAAGGCTGAGATCCAGTGTTTGCTGGCGGCCTTGGTTGGGAGGTTCAAGATGGAGCTGACGGAGCCGGGAGTTGAGCCGGATGTTGTTTGGGGCACTACTATGAAACCTATGGGGTTGAAGTTTAAGGTGACAGTGTTAGATGGATGGTGAAAAAAACAATGAAGCCGTATAAAGGGTATGCGTGGAGTGAAAAGTGAAGAGTAAAGCCCAGCTTGTGTAGTCTGTCCTCTCTATAATCAAATTTACATTGAGATCGTGGTAAAGATGTCACTTTACAATCGCACATCCTGACTCCTAGTAGAGATTCAAGTCAAGAGAAATTTGATTGTGCTTAAAATGCTTTAGAGAAGCTCACCTTTCCGGTGGTGATTTGTATGGAGTTTTGATGGCCAAATCTTGGCGGTATTTGTTTATATTTAGTGGAAGAGATATAGAGACGACCTTTTGCAACTTTTTTTCTCTCACAATTGAACTGGCAAAAGATCGAATAGGCCATTTATGAGACGTTTATAATTTATGCTTACTTATTACAGTTTCGGCTTCGGCTTCGCGTTTGCCGGCGCTTTCTTCTGGCCTTTTTTGACCCGCTCCCCAAAGCGATCCTCCATCCAAAACCGCCAATCCTCATCAACACGACTTCGCTCCTCCACCGGTATCTTCTCCAGCTCCTCCTCCAGATTCGCCTCCTCCCGACGCCAGGCCTCCAGCTCCTGAGCCATCCAGTTTCCAATTATCTCCGCAACACGACCTGGTTTCTCAAATACCAAAAAGTGGCTGGCCCCTTTGACAATCTCTTCCGCTACTGCTGCGCGGTCCAGGTTCCAGCGGCCCGTCGACTCTGCCTTGGCGGCACGGCCGTGCGGATTCGCGGCGGCCATGTGCGACCGCTCGCCGTACACGTACAGGCACGAGGGCTGCAGGTATTGCAGCTGGAGATGGGTGTTGGTGGCTTCAGGCCGGTAGAAGGCGTTATGAGGGTTGCGGTCAGGCCCGAGATCTGGGTGCGCGCGACGCGTGGGTTTGAAAGATGAGAACGGCTCGGAACGCGATGGGTAGCTGGCGCGGGCAAAAGAGAGGACTTCTTGATCGCGTGTCGTGGTTAGGGTGACGGGAGCAGGGCCGCTGGGTTGGTGCCCGTCGGATTGAGGAGCGGCGGGGACTTCTCGGAGGCCGTATTTGAAGATTAGTTGTAGGGTACGCGGGTCCCAGAACTTGTGCATGGAGCTTTTGCGGAACGATGCTTCGGCTTCGCTGCGGGATGCCCAGCGGTCTTTTTTGAAGGTGAGGGGGTAGGCATTGATGAAGTCCATGTCTTTGGGGTCCTTGTTGATGACGGGCTCTAGGGGTATGATGGTCGTGAAGAGGCGGGGGTGTAGGAGTGCGAGGTTCACAATTATGTTACCTCCCATGCTATGGCCAATGCCTGAACAGTTGGATACAATCAGCTCTGTGTGCTAAAGCATGAAGCGAGGAGCTCTGCAGAGTCACTTGCCAACGATGGGTCTCTGCATCTGGTCTCTGAAGTGGTTCGTCATGAGAAGCAGGTCTCGAGCATGGTCCATATACGACGCTTGATCCCATGGTGTCAGTACAGCCGCAAGTTGGCAGAGGATTGGTCCTTACGCTCGTTGCCCAGCTTCTTTTCGTTCAAGACCCCACTGGCGCCTTGGTTTGCTACATCTGCTATCCATATATTCCTTATGCGGAAGCTGTTCGGGCCGCCATTCTGAGTGGTCTGGTACAATTCATCCCAGAGAGGCTCATAAAGCTCTTTGGGAAAGGCACTGGCATGGCAAGCAATGATGGTGACGTCCCCAGCCCGAGGGGTTTGATTTCGTGGCTGGTATTGTTTGACAGCTAGATGAAGGGTGTCTTCTTGACAGCGAGCAGTTGACCTGGCATATTGACGGATATGCTGACAAGGAACGACATGCTCGATACACTCAAAGTTAGACATAGTTCTAGCAGGGACAACGAGGAGTCAATAAAAGCATAGGAAGAGATGCAGGTAGGAGCAAAAGAGATCAAGATTGCAATTCTGGTGCAGTTTCTATTACTATTCGTTAAGTTACGAGTAATACTTGACTCATGAGTTCTATTCTTCTTGCCACTAATTACTACTATACCCTGCTAATAGTTGATATTCCGATACCGGATACCCCCATCTCAACCTGCATAAGTGCGTAGATGCAATCTGCAGAGGTGCGTAGATGGCTTGGGATCGTCCAGCTGGGTTCTGGTAGCGTCTCTTCCTTTGTAGTAGTGGCTCGAAGCTGACACTAGTGTAGTAAGATCTACCCGCCCGGTCCCCGCGAGCCCCGGTCGTCTCCTTTAGTACCATTTGAGCTTGTGGGGTATTTTGCACTATTAGCGTAAAAGACTGAACTGTCTTTCCTTGCGGCTCCTTGCATCCGATCCCACGATCCTTCAAGGTGTGCCTCAGACATCAGGAGAAGCAGACTCACAAGAGCATTTGCTCACGAGCTTCATACTGTAATAGTTTGCAATTGGCAGCCACTGCCATTCCTATTTCCTAAGCCCTTTATCCCACAGACACGGTCACTTCAATGCCCCTCGAGCCTTCTAAAGGCCAGGTACAGTATGGCCGACGTCTACTACTGCCCCTTATTGAGGAGCGCGCTCGGAATCGTCATCCACGACCCTACGCGTCGATACCAGTCTCCAACGATATCCACGATGGTTTTCGAGATATCACTTATGCCTTATTTGCGAATGCCATCAACCGATGTGCCCATTGGCTTCTGAGCCACGTTGAAAGATGCCTGCCCTCGTCTGACAACATCAACTTGGTCTACTTTGGTCCCAATGACTTACGCTACCAAATTCTGTCACAAGCAGCAGTGAAGAGTGGCCATGTGGTACGACCCCCACTGCGAAAGTCGCGCAATCGTTGATCTGAGTCTTCTTCACCCAGATGTTTTTTCCTTCCCCTCGAAATAGTACTGAGGCTTTTGGAGCCCTTTTCGAGGAAGCCTCTGTATCAATCGTCATTTCCGATACAACTCATGCGCCACTCGTTGCTCGCCTTCAAGAACACCGACAGCTGCGGCATCTAGTCGTTTCGGACTTGAATCATTTGCTTGGAGAGGATCTTGTTGATAATATCCCTTTCGACGGAGATTTTGACTCCTACCGTTTTAAGCCCTTGGTTTTGTTGCATACCTCTGGATCCACCGGTCTTCCAAAGATCGTGACAATCAGACATGGCTTCGTCAGCGTGACTGATGCCTACCATCTACTGCCAGTCAATGAGTCCATGGTGCGATATGGTCACTCTCGAGTCTTCATACCCTTTCCTCCCTTTCATATCGCAGGTTTCAACTATTCATTGCCGGTCATCTGCTGGGTCGACAGCACGGTCATCCTACCGCCCGCATCACCTATAAACGCGGACTTGGTAAACTCTGTTCATCTAAAAAGCTCGGCCGAATACAGTATGCTCGCTCCCGCCATCATCAACGATCTTTCCAAGAATGCAGAGTATCTGCAGAACCTTCGCCAATTGAAGGGACTCACTTTTGCTGGGGGCCCGCTGTCGAATGAAACTGCACAGCTAGTGTCGCAACAGACGTCACTTACATCGTCAATGGGAGCCACCGAGTACGGTGGCATTCCAATGTTGCCAAAGGATCCAGAAGACTGGGCTTACTTTCGTTTCAACGAAGAGGTTGGCGACCTCGAATTTCGCGAGACTGACCAACCTGGCCTCTTCGAGATGGTATTTGTGAAAGAGAAGAACGTCGACTTACTCCAAGCAATCTTTGTTACGTTTCCTGAGCTTCAAGAGTATCATACGAAGGATTGTTTCACAAAGCATCTTACGAAGCCAGGATTCTGGAAATATGAAGCCCGGCTGGATGACATCATTTTATTCAGCAACGGCGAAAAGATTAACCCTGTCACAATGGAAGGCATCATCACAAGCTGTCCAAACGTGAAAGGTTGCTTGGTTGTTGGTCAAGGCATGTTCCAGAGCACGGTGATTGTGGAACCCAAAGACCAACATCTTTCTGTCGAGGATTTGAAAGCTGAAGTATTGCCATACATTCGACGAGCGAATGAGAGTATAGGCAATTATGGCCGGATTGCTCCCGAATGTGTAATCTTCACCGACCCAAAGAAACCGCTCGCACGCGCAGCAAAAGGCACAGTGCAGCGATCGCAGAATAACAAACGCTATCACTTAGAGATTGAGCAGCTTTACCAGAATCTCGACAGGATGACCGCTACGAGCCAGAAAGCGGATATCGATCTACGGACCATTCAGTCCACACAGGAATCGTTGATGTCGTACTTTCGCCAGAATCTTGAGATTGACGAACTTGATCTGGACGACGATTTCTTCGCGCTGGGCATGGACTCATTACAGCTCATAAGCACGGTTAAAGCTCTAAACTTAGCTTCCGGCAAGTCTGTGTTCGATCAAAAACAGGTGTACGAAAATCCGACGGTGAGAAAGCTAGCGGCATTGGTACATAATGGTCCTGCCACTTACGACTACGACGATTTCGACGATTACACCGACCTTGAAAAGACTACTTGGATTTCCATGGAAGATACATTCAATAATCTTTCACTTACTCTACCACAAGAGACCAGTCGACAATTCAACCTCAAAAATATTCTCAAGTCCACTGCAAGTCCACCTTTGTTTCAGCCAGATGGAGGCGTGACTGCCTGGCTACAAGTTTTGGGCTCTCTGCTCATAAACGTCAACAACTGGGGTCTTGTGAACAGCTTCGGTGTCTACCAAGACTACTACCAGACTTCCTACCTTGCAGACTACCCAGTATCCTCTATTGCCTGGATCGGTACCATTCAGGGTGCGCTACTCTTGCTAGTTGGCGTAATCTCTGGGCCGCTCTTCGACAAAGGCTACTATCGAGTGATTCTTGTGGTGGCAAGTGTTGGAGTCGTGTTTGGGCTCATGATGCTCAGTCTTGCAACAACTTACTACCAGATCATGCTTTCTCAAGGGGTCCTGGTTGGGTTTTGTCTTGGTCTCCTTTATATCCCCAGTGTGGCGATAATTCCTCTATATTTCAAGAGGCACAGAGGGCTAGCATTGGGTATTGCTACAGCTGGTGGATCGCTCGGCGGGGTCATTTATCCTAGTGAGTCAATGTCTCGTATCAGCGCGCTGCTACCACTACCCTTATATCTTCACAACACCACTATTTCCTTTGTCTATAACTCTTTTTAATGCCATGGTGCTGACCTTGCCCACTAGTTGTATTCAGACGCATTCTTCAGCAGCTAGGCTTCGGATGGGCAAATCGTATTATTGGCTTCATTGCCCTTGTTACCCTCATCACGGCAAATATCATCATCCGACCCCTCGCGTCTCGGGCAACACGCAATCTCGTGGACCTATCTGCATTTCGCGACGTTCCTTATGCGAGCTTCACCGTAGCTGGCTTTCTCCTCTTCGCTGGCGTTCTAGTGCCCTTCTTCCTTGCACCTACATATGCCAGCCAGCACCTCTCGGCCTCATCTGATCTCTCATTCTATACACTTTCCATCCTCAATGCGGCACAATTCTTCGGTCGCATTATACCCGCGATTTTGTCTGACTACATTGGCCCGGAAGTGCTTCTTCTCGGTGCTGAAGTCGCCGCCGGGATCCTTGCTTTTGCTTGGATAGCCGTCTCGAGCACTGCTGGCTTCATTGTCTGGCTGCTGTTCTTTGGATTCATTAGCGGTATGGTGGTGACTTTGCCGGCTGCAGTTTTGCCGTGGATCAGCCCCTCGTTGGCGGTCATCGGCACGCGTTTGGGCATGTTGTATGCCATCGCAGGCATTGGGTTTTTGATAAGTACGCCTGTAGCCACGGCAGCGGATCAGTCTACTGGAGGTTATCTCGGCGCTCAAATATGGATCGGAGCCTGTTGTTTTGTCGCGGCAGGTTTCTATCTGATCACTTGCAGAGAAGCAAACAAGATGAGGAGGACATATGAAAGCCGGAAGAAGATCCAAAGATAGGATTCGACGATTTTGTACAACAAACCGCAAAACCGGCATTACGGCCGTACCAATCAATGTCTCAATCACTGCTCATGAATAAATTCACAAAAGATGCTATAACGCCAGCTTTGAAAATTTTTGTCGCATTCATTCCTTATTTGGGAGCTGCCATTGTCCCAACCACAGACTCATCCATTTGGGGCTGCAACTCTCGAGCTGGGCGAGTGTTTTACTACACTGCTCTGTGTATTTGGTTTCAAGGCAAACAGCTCTCGCCCTTGGCAATTGAATAGCTTTCTCTTGCAGTTCAATAAAGAAAGGCAGCAATCTTACAGCGGGATTCTCTGCCAAAGCGTTGACATCGGTATCGGCGACGCTCCGCTCCAGCTCATCAACCCAATCAGTAAAAGATAGCATTCTCAAATCATCTCCCAGCCCCGCTCTTACCCTTGGAAGCAGGGACTCCCACAGGACAGGACTTGGATTTACAATATGCCGAAACTCAATAAGACCAGTCTTACGCTCTGCCATTCCCACAGCCAAGTCGCCCACAATCCTGGCCACCAAGTCCACCGGCACCCAGTCCACCGAGTTCATCGGGCCAAGCGTAGCTGGCAAGGCATTGAGTGCTCTGCTCGATTTGATCAGACTGGGAAACCACTCCTGCGCAGGCCACGAGCCGACACCATCTCGAAGAACGGGACCCGCAACCTGGCCGATCCTGCAGACAACAGATGGCAGCGCGGCCCTGCGAGCGGCAGCGGCAAGCAGACGCTCAGCTACGAGCTTTGACTGGCCATATCCCAAGCGAGCTACACCGAGACCAATAACTTCCAAATGTCTAAGTTTTCGTCCCGGGTAGAGTTATCCCATGATCGCATCGTGCAGCTTGATTGCTCGACGTAACTTAGAAGCTTTCATTGGCATTTGTAGTGGAATCGACCGCGTTTACTATGTTGAAAGTGGTGATCAATTGTGTTGATCACAATGGATGATCTCCATTTACTTTCTGATGCTATGACATTGCTATCGTCAAGTGGAACTCAGAAGCATATCACTATGACATCAATAACCTTCTCCTTTTCACATATAAGACAGCCATGTGTCTCTTCATTATTTTCTTCCATCTCTCATAATCTACAACTTGTCTCACACTCACCACAAGATTCGAAAAGTCATACTACAAACTTTACAAAAGCCTCACATATCACGATGCAGTACTCCCTCTCAGCCTCCGCATGCTTGCTCATGCTCTCATCCCTCGTCGGTACTGTTCCCGCCGACCGTAGGAATAGCCATGCTTGCTCAAAGTCCGTTGATGCCAACGTAAGTCCCGTATCCATTATGAGGTTTAGTCGCCCAGAAATTAACATGACCTAGTTCGACGATCTGACCGGAATCCCTGGTACCGACACCAACATTGTGCCTACACCTTACGATGGCCTCTTATTCCAGGGTTTTGAGTTCGCAGATGTTCTCGCGACAGGCGTTGCTCCTGGACTTATCCCTCATTCCGGAACCAAGTAAATAAAATGATTGTAATATCACAATGGTTGTATGGCTAATCCATATTATAGCTATGGCGTTATTAACCTCATTTCCCAAACCACCGGCGGCACCGCCATGTTGTCCACCAACTACGCGAGCTCAAACGTTACTTCCTTCGACCTCAAGAGCTTCTACTTCGGTTGCGTAACGAACCTCGCCAATGGCGCTGCTGCCGTCCCCGCCGCCTGCAACATCGCCATCGCCGGCTACACAGGAAACGACAACCAGATCAGCGCCGCGAAGGAGGTGTGCTCGCAGCAGTTCCAGTACAACCCTACCACCGCATTGGGAGCACAAGAGTTGGCATTCTCGGGGACGACATCTTGCGAGTGGTCGAACACGCAGTTTGTCATTATCCAATTTTCAGCTCCAGGAGGTGTTGACCAGGCTCTGGAAATTGACCTTGGCTTGGTGCTTGATGACATTGAATATACCCTGTGGGAGACTTGCAGCTAAACAGATCATGGCGCAAAGACATGTTCACTATAGATAGAATGTCAAAAGGTTAGACGTTGGAGACATTAGACGCCTCTTGTTTCAGTGTTGTATTAAATTACTTTTCTAATAATGAAAAAAAAAAAATTAATACACAAATCAAGCCTCTGTTTACGTGTTTGACTCTGCCCAGATGAAAAGTTTCACTTTTCTTTTCAACTTCGTTGAGACAGTACAGGAATGTAATCACTATGGCCAACCAATGTCTCAGATCATTGCTCAAAGAATTCGTGATTTACTGCAATCCTACGCGCCTTAAATGAAATAGACCAGCAGCGCAAAAGACAAACACTATAATTTCAACTCCGATCCTAACACTCCGTTGTTCACCGTAGCGAGCCAAATAGAGGCCCGTCCGCAGCCATTTGCCAGCAAATGCGAACATTGGCCGCTTTGCAAGCCTCAACAATCTCGCGACAGCCTTCGACCCCTTCCAAAGAATCTAGCTTTTTCGGGCACCCATAGCTTTGTCGCCAAAGTACAATCTCCCTCAGTCCCTTATATCTTGCCTCCTTATTACTCACAATCTCACAAATGAAATTACCCAACTCAACCGTATCAATTCTCTCACACTCATTAACATGTTCATCAGACCCAACCAACTCCGAGGCTGCATCTGTCATCTCAATTTGCAGCTCTTCAAGCGCCGGCGGGAAAATGTCGGTCGTGCCAACTAAGCAACCGAGGATGTTCGCATTGGATTGGGAAATAAATAAGAAATCGAGCAGAAGACCTAAGTATTTCAAATTGGTGAAGGTCTTTAGGTCTATAGTTTCCGCGGGCATGAAGCCATCGCAATCCCCGTCATCGTCGCCGTAAATGTAGAACTCCTCAAGCGTACTTTTTTGTGGGCGAAGAACGCTGCTGAAGTCTTTTGGAGAAAGATCGGGACCACCATCCCAAGAGTCGTAGTAAAATTCATTATCATTATCGGCAAGCTTGAGCTCGTAGCGCAAAGACTTTAACGCTTTGGGCCAGGAAAGAAATTTAGCTAGTCCTTGGTCTACGGGAACTGTGTTGGCGAGACTTAGGGATGTAATGCTCGAAGTATGTGCAGCCTTGTCGCCGCTGTATTTCACAAACGTATCCCAGAGTCGAATTCCCTCTACATCGAATACTTTGAGATTGGGAAGATCGAAGTATGAGTATATCTCTTGTCTGTAGACTTCGTTCGGCAGACCACCAACGTCGTCATCCTCATCGACATCTTCACGGAATTCAACTTGGAGGCAGTCTGCAGTGGAGACGAGATCTCTGTGCTGTTGGATTGCACGAAGCTCGAGTTTCAGATGAAGATGCGTAAGGAATGGCTGTAGAAATTTGACCACAGGCAGGACATGTTCCTCTTGGTCATCTCAAATGCAGAAAGACGCGCCGACCATCAGAGAACGTAAATCTTCATTCTCCGTGATGGTGCGGAGAAAGAGAGACGAGTCGAATATGCGTGTGGCATAGGAAGGCAGCTCGGCTAAGTGCTGATATCTACTTTGCCAGTCCGGGACTAGGGGCGGTCCCAAATTGTAATTTAGGACATGAATTCTCCTATGTTCATGCAGATAAACGTATTGGTAGAGTGCAGATGTGGTACAGCGATTGAAAGCCTTTGACACGCGTGAGAGAGAGACCAAATCTTTGTGGGGAACATATGATACAACAAGCAAGATGAGCTCGTCTGCTAGTATTGAAAGGCTTAGGCCTTCCACGTCTGGTACTTCCTGCATATTGAGTAATAGTTGAAATGTTCTTATCAGTGGTGACTGAATAGTTGCAAACCAAATTCTTGAAATGCTACGAAGCTGAAGACTAAGATGACTGTTTGTGGGTTCTGTATTTTTATACTGTATGCTCCGAAAGAAAATCGAAAGAAATTGCGCTACGCCTAAAACGGCGCACAAAGGCTTTCGAGTAGTGAGTGTAAACTCTCCCCTTCCTTCATCAGTACATGCCAGGTCATACGTGCAGAAAATTTTCAAAGACACGACAATGAATGTAGAATGAGAAATTGTCCAAAACGCACGAAGCACCCAGGTAGGCGTATTCAAAATAAGGCCCCCTCTTTTCCTCGCTTAATGCGGGGTGGAAACAAAGGAGAAGAAAATTCAATATTTGGGCCACGGCTCTTGGAATAGTCGTACTATATATCCACACAAGCCTAAGTGATAAAAGAGCTTTGCGATGGTGGATCTGTGCAATTTTTTTACCATAAGTCAGAATACGGTGGGCTGTTTGCCTTCAATCTAGTTGAAGGGTCGCATCCGAGGCTTCCCGGTTCGACTTCTTGGGGCGGGGTAGCTGCTGGGGTCGGCTGCGGGTTGAGGCCTCTCTTGCTCTTTGAGTTATATGTTTTTGTTTCTCTGACTAAGTTAGTCAAGTTTCCTCCAAGATACAAAAATTACAAGATACAAAAATTGACCCCACCAACAGCCACTACTAGGTGTGTAGCCACTACTTGGTGCATAGCCATCCCCTGGTGTATAGTCACCGCCTGGAGCAGGTAAATCATTCAGTCGTTAGATAAATATCATGACTAGACTATTCCTTAGATTCCCAATTCGGTGCAGACTGCATGCTTGAGCTAGTGCTCCGGTGCAAGCGTTCGGAAATTCCCAATTAACCCTTCCGGGGGTGCTTCCCAACCAAAACTGTATTCATTGGCAACGTATTAATCTGTACAGTCCCATATTTGAGTAGATATAACCCAGCTACGGGCCTGCAAAATAAATGGGGACAAATCTCCCAATTTCCCCATTCTGCCACACTTTCTGATTAACTTCAGATCTCAACGGACAAAGAACTTCCTTGTTGTTTGGGTCCTTAAGCAGTTCCACCCAGCATGACCTGGTCGGTGGCGACCCGCCTCTTCCTCATAGAAGCCTTAACAGGGTTTGGCGAATTGAAAATATCGTCAAGCTCCTCGAGCTGCTAATATGTGAGTTTGTTTTCCCCTAATATTGAAGTAGAGAAGCTTACCGTTCTGTTTTTCGTCTCCACAATTGTGAAATAAATGACAACAGCCTGAATCGCGCACCAGATTGAGAAGATCATATAAGTAGCCCACCCAATATGATCCAGAGCTATCGGCCACGCGAATTGATTCAGCAGCCCTGCACCGCCAATCACAAAGTTACTAAGGGCCATTCCCTTGGCTCTCATCTCGAAACTAAGCACCTCAACAGGGTATAAGGATTGAAGAGGGGTCATGCCAAAACAGTAGATGGCGCTGAAGATGAATACCATCGCAAGAGCTCCCTGCGCAGCTCCTGTATTTGTGGCCCCGCCGGAGCTAGCCGTTTGGTATGTTGTGATAGTCATGCCAGCCCAGGCGAGAGAACATCCAATGTTCGCGAAAAGGAGAAGTGGTCGACGACCAAGCTTGTCCACGAACAATGAACCAAGAATTGCCCAGCCAAACTCTTGAGCGTTATTGATGAGAATGAGGTTAAGCTGCTGAATGACCCCAGTATAGCCGACCAGTTGTAGAACTGCGGACATGAAATATCCCAGAACAGCTGTGGTCTGATCAATTTATGTTCATAAAAGCTGGAGCGTAATTATCAGGCGGCTGTACATACCATTGCCCATCCACTGGGAGAAAATTGAAATGATACAATTGCAATACAAACGGTACACCGAGGACTTGTCCCTAAACAAGGCGCGATAGTCCCACCACCTCTTGTCCGCTCCATTCATCTGAAGGTACCCATCATACTCACTCAACTGAAGATGCACCCACTCGGAGTTTTCATTTCCGTTTCCGTGATATTTAACAAGCATTTGTTTGGCTTTCGTCTTCTGGTTGTTGACGTAGAGCCACCGGGGCGATTCTGGCAAGACCATAACAAACAGTGTAATAAGCCCAGAGACTAGCAGCTGCAACCATATGATAATCCGCCACGAAGCATTACCGGCAAGACTGGCTGTTCCTCTTGCGGCAGCTGATGCCGCAATTGAACCCGTGAACCTGCAAAGCAATAAGTAGGTTGCGACGTAGAATGTTCAAACGTATGGAGCCTCACCAAAAAGTATGATAAATAGCAGTAACTATTCCACGACGAGCAGGATGGGATATCTCCACGATATAAGTTGGCCCAGCTGTTGAGGATATAGATATGCCAAAGCCGAGCAAAAAGGAACCTCCCATGAAAGCGTGGATATGAGTGCTTGTGCCTTGGACAACTGTCCCAACAATGATACATGCACAACCCATCAACAAGCCAGGTCTCCTCCCCCATGTATCAACTGCAGGTCCCGCGAAGGGAAACGCTGCGAGGATGCCGAACTGGTACATGGAGGTGACAAGTGCACTCCAAACGCCTGAATTTGAACCTTGGTAATAAGCTAAGAATGACTCGTTTGCCAGTAAATTATTAATCAACGATCCATTGTATCCGTTCATAGTACAACTGAAAAAGCCGATAAGACAAACAGAATAGAGCTGAAGTGCGGCCCAACTGAAAGTATCTGGGCGCTCTTTCAACAAGGCCGACGCCAAGGCTTCATTGGAAATAGAAGCAGCCTGAACCATCTTTAACTTTAGTTCTTGAACATGGACAGTGATACATACCTCAGAATCTGGTTCAACAGTCCCTAAGACCTGCCCGTTGGGGATCTTTTCTTCGGCCATTACACCCTGTTGGAAAGAAAACACGTTCAGAATGTTCATAATGTCACGATAACAACAGAATTATTGAGCGTGTAGAGGATAAGTAGAACTCTGGCAGATCGATTGACACAGGAAACTCTCACGATAAGTAGCAAGGTAAGAGATACGTAGCTTATTTCCGGTACGTAAAACAACCCAATAGAAATACAAAACCCCACTTATAGTTTCGTATAAATATGTCGGACAATTACCGTGGGGGTAGACAGCCGCTACTATGCATCATTTAGTTTGCATGTCTGAGAACCCGATCGGATAAGACTACCAATTTGAGAAGCCGACTGGATTGTATTGCATGTTATGCATGTCTGAGAACCCGATCGGATAAGAATATCAATTTGAGAAAGCCGACTGGATTGTGTTGCTTGTTATGCATGTCTGAGAACCCGATCGGATAAGACTACCAATTTGAGAAGCCGACTGGATTGTGTTGCTTGTTATCACTATGCGTGTCGCGTTGCGTTTTAACTAACTTAAGGTTCATCGTCTGATGCTTTGATAAACAGCAGGATTGCCTAATATAGCACCAACACCAACAAGCGGTGAAAACAACAACATAATAATCACAATCTGTAAGGTTGCCCAAGTCCGTCTTCAACTGGGGTCAAACTTGCCGAGTCGATAAAAGGGGGCATTAGTCGCGGTAGTGGCTAGATTAAGCAACGGATTATAGGAGTAACCTCCTCGAGCCCGCATTAGAGTCGATTGAAAGGTGCTCAGCTCCGACTCAAGCTTAGTCGTAGGCATTCTTAGTAATTTAAATTGCTCTCGAATTCAAATTAATTAGATTCGGGTTATATTAATTATTAAAGTTATTATTAAAAATAAATAATTTATTTATATATA
>QGMK01000752.1:0-17723 GCA_007825345.1 Lachnellula suecica
TGTCATCTCCCGTGGGGGAGGAGTGGGGGATCGGGGTAGCTGGGCAACCTCCTTGCCCTTGGCTTCCTTTGGCTGTGTCGGTTCTGGAGCGTCTTCTAGAATGCTGTCTTGGGTGGCTTCTTGGGACTTCTTCGGTCGGCCTCTGGGCTTTGCTGCTTTCTTGGGTACATCTTGAATTGACTTTTTGAAGACAGCAGGAGGGGCTTCCGGCGCAGGTGTGTAGAAAGCGTCTTCTGTCATGCTCCTTCTCCCTGGACCTTTATTGGATGGGCCTGCCTCTTCAACTTCAGCTCTTGGGGAAGGTTCAATGTGACTGTGCACAATCTCCTCGATGTTCCGGCTTGCACCTTTCTTTCCGCCTTTACCCTTTACTGTGCTACCACGTCGATTGGACCCACCTCTAACAACAGTCGATTGACTGGCCATACTGGCGTCAGTATCATTTCCAGAGTCCTCTGCTTGGCTTGGAAGATTTTCGTTGACAGAATTCGCCATGGAGGTGTCTTGTTCATTCGTAGACATAGTAGAACCACGTGTAGCTCGTCCAGGAGGCTTTGGCGCTGGCTGACGAGAGGTAGCTCTCTGCTTTTTCGGTTTTAGAACAGGCGACGAATGTTGGATGGATATGCTATGCTCCAGCTCCGCCGCGATCTGTTGAGAAGCCTCCTCCTCGGCAATTCGCTCTACCTCAGCTTCGACTTGAGCTGCCGCTGCTTCTTCGGCAGCTTTCCTTGCAGCTGCTTGTTGTTTCGCCGAAACCTTCCGAGGCTGTTTTCCCTTCGCACCTTTGGCTTTTGGTAATGGTTTCGAATTCACCTCCATAGCCTCAAACTCTGCCTCAATGAGAGCTTCGTCTATTTCCATTGGCGCTGGGTCGAACATCGCATGGTCTGTTTTGGAGAGTACATTTGATCTAATAGGCTTCATGGTTGCAGCCATTGCACCTTCCTCATCACTCATACGCTCAAGGTCTGCTTCCAAAGCTGCATCAATCTCGTCGTCGTTAGGAATGGGTGCTCTGGATGGTGCAACAGACGCAGTGGAAGCTTTTCGTGAAGGCCGGCCTCGCTTACTCTTCTTCGGGACATCCTGCTCTTGTGACACAGTCTCAGCGACACTGAGGACTGATTCGTCCATGGCCTTACTGCCTCTTGTCCTCGTAGCCCGGCTCTTTCGGCCCTTCTGTGGAACTTCCTCTTCTTGTGGCACGTTATCAGCGTTAACCATGACTGAATCTTCCACAGCCATGCTTCCTCGTGTTTTCGTAGCGCGCCGTTTTGGTGGAGGTGGTGCGGCATCAATGGCTGCTTCAGTGGTATCCTGAATTTGGTCGCTTTTTCTTTTTCGACCCCGAGTTGGCTTGGGGGCAACTTCGACCTTGACTTCAAAATCGGCATCTTCTGGCTCTGGGGCCGCTTCAACAACCTCTACAGGCTCGACCCTCTTTGTCCGAGTCTTTCGAGCCGCGGCTGCCTTCTTTGGCTTCCCCATTTTCCGACCACCCATAGTTGTATTTGTTGCTGTTGTGAGAATGCTATCCCCCTCCTCTGCTGCTAAGTCTGCCATGGACTGATCAATTGATGCAACTGTAAGTTGTGATTGCGTTGAGAGCCTGGAAGCTTTCGACGCGCGTTTGGCCTTCGTTCGTTTGACAGCTGGGCTTTTGCTAGTTTGATTGATGAGGGTGAAGAAAGCGCACTCGGGCGATCGACTAAAGTGCTCGTCCCTGCCCAAATTAGAATCTATAGTAGGATGACATCGGGTTCTAAGCTTACAGAGGCTTATCTGAGTTTTCCCAGCCGTCCAAAGCCAGCTGGCAGTATGTGCATGTCGCCATATCATCGTACTCGGGCGATGGGGTATATTTCCACCCGGCGTCCACCATCTGTTATTTGTATTAGGAGAGCCCAAATTTGAACTGAAACTCGGAAACACACCTGCTTGGTTTTGCATTTCCATCCCTTCTTATTCTCGTGAGGCCATTTATCCGCGAAGGTTGCTTTTCGCGCTTCGATCATCCTCTTACTCGCAGGCGATTCCTGACTCAGAGTACCATCCTGCTTCTCAATTGTTGCGACGATCGCCCACCCACAATCCGGAGAATGTGTCAAATGTTCGACGAGAGGGTCGTCATGCTTCTCCCATCCATCGAGAGACTTGTGGCAGAGGAAGCAAGCAACGTTATCGGGGCTGGTTTGGAGAGGATAATAGAAGAAACCGGCTTTTGCAAGCTGCGCCCGCGTCAGTAAGGGTCTAGAAGGCGCACAAACAACATTACGTACCTCTTCGGGAGAGAGAAACTTGTGAGGCCATTTCATCGACTTGGGAGCTTTTGCGCTCGCGTTTGATGCTCTCCGCTTGGATAGCTGTTGCGCGGCTTGGAAAGATGAAAACCTGCTCTCGTACGTGAAATATTGATCGGCGACATCATTGAGTGTCATTTTGACCTCTGCTGGGAGGTATCCGTGCCGAATGTGTCCAGTCGAAGTATTTTCGTGGAGGGGTCAGGATGTTATTGCTGATCGGTTCGAAGCGCGTTTGGATGCTTCAGTCCTAGTAAGGTAACTGTCATAAATTAATGTGATTGAGGTCGAGTATGTTTGATAGTGTCGCGATGTATCCGATGCTGGTGGACTGGCTTGTTGTTGTTGCTATGTATCTCGCTGTCGACATATAGAGATGCTGAGGTTCGTGGAGTTTGTTTACATTCGGCAGAATCTCGGCTCTCGAACGCGACAGCATCACGTGTCGTGATTTAATAAGTACTATTCTTTATGCCAATCCGCTAGTTACATAGGACCCATAAATTGAATATTCATGGATTTAAATATCAAACAACAGTTTTGTTTTCTCGCATGTTTTAGATCCAAGAAAAACATGAAAGATAATTTAAATCACAAGTTTCGTCTTGCCCTCAACCACAATCGCACCCCAGTACAGTACAATATTATATAGATTTCATGAAGAGAACGTCACGACATATTGTAGGTCTCACATCATATCAAATAAGGAGTCTTCAGCTATATCAAAATTTGATATATTTTCTGATCCCAGTCCCTAATCGATAGACAAAAATGCCACTCAATAAAGCCCCAAACCACCACCTATCAGCCATCAAATATGCCACAAACTTGTCAATGCCAACCTCCTGTGATCCCCATACCCCAAAAGTGTGTATATAAGAACGGCTGTTGGTACTACGTGTCCACGAAAACATTTATGGTTTGCCTGCAGAACGTGAGCACCATACGAACCAAATATGCCACAATTCTGAGAGGCTCAGAGCTGCTTGTACTAACACGTCTGCCATTCTGTTGAGAAGTTAGCATGGATGATTTTCTTCAATGATAAATGCAAGGCCGTTTGAGCCGAGGAAATATATATAATTGGGGCCGACTAAGGTTTCCCCGATCCCCAGACCCTGATTCAACCAACCCACACGCGGGGGATAACTTACGGACGCCAACCTGGAACTCGACCTTTCCATCAACAGAGTCCTCTGTCATAAGACCAGTCGCACTCGTCACGGTGCTAGCCAAGCGCACTTGGGAGTTGATGTTGAGAGGCAGCGAGGCTCCGCACGGAGACCAAACGGTAGAGGTGAAGGGAATCGCATCCGAAATCTCGTAATCGCCGCTGGACGGTCCTTTGAACGAGGAAGTGGTTGCCGCCTGCAAGGTTGCTGCAGGATGAAAGATCGAGTAAGCAGATGTTCCTGTTGGGTCACATACTAAGGTTTTTTCAAACTTTACATACATCCAGAGAAGTAGTAGGTCGCAGATTGTGTGCCAGTCACTCCCTTGTCAAGACCAGCATACCCACGGAAGGTAGTGCTCAGGATACTGTACTGGAAGCCGGAGGGGTACTGAAGGTTGAGGTTCAACTGGCAGTTGACACGGTTCTGCGTAATTGGGACCCCGGGACCAATGGAGGCCACGAAGCTGTCAAAGATGAGGGTAAAGCTATGATGCGTATTGATGTTAGTGAACTGCAAATCCGAAGTTTCAAGTTGCTGTTAGAGTGAACGAACGTTGTGCGATCTGCAGATATGAAAGATCCCACTGAACCCTGAGGGCAACCAGTTCCTCCATATGCAATGGAGTTGATGGTGACTGAAGTTGGGTTTGGCACAGCTGAGCTGGTACTGCTGCTGGTAGCAGCAGCTGGTGCTTGCGTTGGGCTACCCAGGGTGATTCCAAGATTCGGGTCCATTCCTGGAGCAGCCAGAGCCGCTGCTGCTAGGAAAGCGACCACGGACAGAATTGAGTGCATGTTGGCGATTTAACGGGTGATTGCGTTATACGATTTGGATCTGATTGACGATTTGCAGGGGCAGGAGGTAGTGAGTGATGGGGTTGAAAGCGGAGGGTCGTACTGCTTTTATACCTGCAGGTCTTGAGCTCGTGCAATGTCGCCGATGGCAGGACTACGGACGATTGACACCCGTGTCGATATTGGATTCCAGGCAGTAGAGTTAAGCTCCCCTAGCTTCTGTTTACCAATTCAGCGGCAAGATGTCTCTTCCGCGTCTTCGTATGGATGACCGACACTGGAGTTTGCCCCGCAGCAATATAAACAACGCCACAGCTGTAGGGGAGCTATGGACTGACAAGTACAATACGAGATTCTATGATTGAGCTATACATCGGATAAAGATAGGCGAGAACCGAGTGCATAAGAGACACTTGGGAAGGGACGAAAATTTGAGTGCCAAGGTGGCTGGGTCTCTTCAGACTGCAGTTTGCAAATGAGGTGTAAACCGTGCAAAAACGTGGCTGATAGGGTGCTTGTGACTGAAAGTCATATCTGGCTGATAGTAATTAGATTGAAAATATGCTATAGATAGAACGAGAGTAAGCTTATAAAAAGTGTGGAGGGGCTAACAGGACACCCGGGAGCTCGGAACACGAGATTTCATACTCGGGAGGGATTGTATTCACCAAAGAAACCAGCAGCCAACACATACTGATCATTTCGAGCTTGCAGCGGAGTACAAGTCTTGTGAATATACAGCGTCCCAATAATAGGAATAGGGCAACTTGCTCTGTTCAAGGTCAAGTGACCGACCACATCCGCTCGGAGTGAGGAACTCCAGTCGCCAACCCAGATGTGGCTTGTGAGAGCAATTGAAATCCCTGTGTTCAACAGCAATTTCCAAATATTCTTCCCACCCGCGCGTCTGTACCGGCGGATGAGTTATGGGTCCAGATCTTGCAGATCACAGAGAAGCAGATTACCGAGAAGCTCTGGAGCCGTCTGAACAATTCTCCGCAATCCCAGCCAGCATGTGTCTAGGTCCAAGGAACCCCCTTCAAAGGAGTCCTTGTGGATCGCCACACCTCTGTTCATAGCAAAGTCGCCGCATCATGGGCAGCAACGGGTATGCAATAACGCTCAGAGCATTTCTTTGTCATGGGCCTGGCAGCAACAGGGCAGTGTTCAGCTTGCAAGCACTGATTTAGGCAGCGAGCCCAGCAATTAGCGATTAATTGCGTACCTCTGGCAGACTCCGAAATGGGTAATGGCTGAAGACATTTTGAATTGATAGATACAGTAGGCGAAGCATGTCGTCTGGGATGACTGAATTAAGGTTGGCCAAGCAAGTCGCGAAACCGCCTGTCGTTGCGGGGAGGCGGCTGGGCCCCCCTGTTCACCGCTTAGTCACCATCTCTTCTTTTGCAACGTCCCGGCAATCTACAGATTTGCCTAAGCTTCAAGAACACCTAGGCCTCCAGCTAAACACATCTCCAGATTGGCCATGGCTAGCTGGCCTAGCAAAATACACCCTTGGTGCCAAGCCTTGGGTCTTTTTCAGGCACCACCAGGGGATTTACTCCAGGGGCTGGACCGAGGACGTTTTGATTGTTGACGGGTCTGGATGAATTAAGCCATCAGCCGATACCAAAGGTTTGATACAAGCCTTTCTATTTTAGGAAATGTCGGTCGACCCCACAGTGTGGACTGAATCGTTCACTCCGTTTGGGATGTTTATTTGAGTTTGAACCCACTGACTTCGTGCTTTGAACCCCGCAAAGTCGAAGTCACGAAACATTTCGAGATCTAGTTTATTTCTCCAATGATCACCACCGGATGACAAATATGAAAGAATGGGATCAGATCATATGACATGGTCGGCGGTCAAGAGCTATTCTTGGTATTAATATATATTTCAGATGAACTTGTTGGAACGTTTTTCTCTTGGCAAGAAGTCATTCTCTATTTTATATTAGGGACCGCCAGGCAACGACCCATTGTAGCCAATGCCATTCCATGCCGGTAGCCTTTGCAGAACTCTGAAGTCTGGGAGGCCTCGACGAGCAAGTGTTTTTCGGGGCCCATTGACCGGTCCGCGGCTCCGTCCCTGGCCGTTTCCAGATACTACTTGCTTTCGGTCCAGATCACGGGAGATACAATCTTCGCGCGAGCAAGTGCCAAGACACATCGCGGTTACATATAGGAAGTCCGCCACTGTGGTTGAAGTATAACAGCTGCCTAGATCTACACAGCGGCACGATACGAGATTGAACTTTGATGCACAATATTTGGTCACAGGATCTGGGAACATTTCCGAGTCAGCTTATGCAAAAAGCAGAGATGCGACGACATCCCGAGTGTTCAAATCAATCCTAGTCCTCGTCGCTTCTGATCTTGTCCATCCTCCGAGTTTTTAAGATAGTCCTTAAAAGGCAATCTTATCACGAGACCGGTCCGCTACTCGCCGCGCGACCTCTCCCCACTCCCTCCCCACCCCCTCCACCCCCACCGCTGCCCTAGAGAGCCGAGAATTTAGTTATAGTATACAGTTCGTATAACGAATATCCTTTCTAAGGATATGGGAATGAGTTTTGGCATGAAAATGGCACAGTACGGACCCTCACAGCCTTCCACCCCGCGATGTAAGGGTCTTTTTGATAGATCCTGAACAATCTCTGTTATGGCGCGGGTCAGGCGGTCGGGTAGGATCCTGCCATAAGGGGCTCCTTCCTGTACTTAGCAATACCAGTCTTCTACCCATCGTACACATATAGATCCACCGGGGACCTTGACCACCCGGCGTCCAACGCACGCCCTGATAATTTCGCTCCCAACAGTTTCTTCTCGCGGAGGTTCCACTAAACCAGATCGCTCAATTGAGTCAAAGGCAAATTCTAGCAATGAAGTCTAAACGCTGGAGGTTTTAGTTCTCCGGATACCCCGCACAATGTAGCGCGTTTCAGTATCAGCCTCCAAGCTCGCAGACAAGTTGACAAACCCCTTCCGGGAGCGGTAGATCGTTCCTCCTTCTCGCGCGCCCCGCCCTCCCCCCTGCCCCCCCGACACCCTTCATCGCGTAGAGGCTTGTTATGCCAAGGCGGAACACCTTGCCATTGTATTCTGATATTTGAGTTTGAAGAATTAAGCGGCTGAAGAAGTTTGCGGCTATACGCAAAAATGTTCCACTACTTGTGGCACATCTGGAAGACCTCACCCGCACTCCTCTTTGCCTACTTTAAAATGTTTCCCAAGCAGCCGTCTGAGTCGCGCAGAAGCATCGGTGCCACCCAGATTGGCAAAACTCCCTTTTTTATCCTGGGGAAGTAGAATGCGTTCTTGCGGAAGTGTGTTCGGAATCTCACTCACATCATAACGCAACAGCACGCGCAAATTGAAATTTACAAGAGCTGTACATATTGAATTACTCATAACACTATTCATACTCATCCCCAATCCTATTTCACACCGGTTTGGCCTCATACTTCCCACTAACAAACTTCTTGCCAAGCGGGACATCAAACCAGGTACGCGTAGGACTGCCCTCATCCGCAAACGGATCATCGACCTTCTCCTTTCCCTTGCTCGGTTCGAGCCTCGACATCGAGATGCCGCTTCCGCCCTGGCCGATCTCGCCCTGCACTTCCCAGCGTGCTTCCACGTGACTGGGCTCGGGCATCGCGCCCGGCGCCCCCACGAGGCGGCATACGATTTTGTGCATTTCGGTGGTGAGCGTCACATCGTTGAGGCGCCAGTATACGAGCGACTTCTCTTTGACGTGTGTACCGGTGGGTTTGGTCTGGCAGCCGGTGGCGCGGCCGCCGTTGTAGATAAACACAATGAAGAGGTTATTGAAGGTCAGGGAGTTTGCTCCTGAGGCAGGGTTCAGGGCGTATTCAATGAGAATGTTAGCTTTGTCGCCGAACACCTTCCATTGTGGTTTGATGAAGAGGGGGGCTTGGCTGGCTAGATTGGTATCGTCGGTATGTACTCGGTAGGTAAATCCTGCTGTAGGTGCAGATTTGGACATGATTGGAGTTAAGTCAATTGTGTACTCGTCCGTTTTGTCCGATGAAGCTGGGTGGATGAAAGTCCGATTTGGACCAATGACCTCCAGATTGGGGAAATTGTTTATACGAATCGTCTCATCATCTACGATTACATTAGCATTGTAATTATAGTGGTGTCTGAAGGTAGCCTACCTGGGGGTAATGGAGAATCGTCGGAAATATCCTTGTTGTAAGTCAAAGCAATCTCGCCGCTGATCTTTGCTGTCTGCACTGTTCCGTTTTCAAATGAAGCGTGCACAGTTTCGATAATCGAAGCATTCAACCCCGTCCCGTGCATTTCAGGGTGTCTAACGGCGGGATTATTGGTGAGTGAATGGGCAGAACGAATTGAATTCGTGTCGGAAATGCTTGGGGCAGAGTGATGTTCACTTGACGACAGGGCGGCAAGAGCTGCAGCTCTACCAGCGGGAACATTAGGTGATGGTGGCATTGGTTCTTGAGCCCCTGCTTCCAACGAGTTCGGATTTGAGGTAGAAGGCACAAAGATGGTGTTTCTGACATCTCTTCTTCCTCTGAGGGTTCCGACTTTCCTACTTGGCGGTACCATCTGAGAAGATCGTAAAGTATTGGAAACATTCGAAAGCGCAGCTTGCACATCTGCTTCCTGCTCTGGAATGGGCTCCTGACGGATGTCAAGTTTGAACGAAGGCTGTTCGCCATCCTGTGCCTCCATCTGTGCTTGGGAGATTGGGTCGTTCATCGCGGCTGGTACCGTAAAGCCGTCAGAGTCCTTCTGTGCCTCTTTCAGATGAGAAGGGGGCGGTCCGGGTGGAGGTTTAACATCCGATAGGTCAGTTAGAGCAGAAGTCGTGCCATTTGCTGTTCCGGGAAGATTGCCTGAAATATGCATCGAGTCGGCTGTCACACCGTTGGTGCCATTGGTCGGCGAGACTGGGCTCAGAGGTGGTGGTGATTCTGCAAGGGAAGAAAGACGATTATCACGAGAGTCGGCTTCTCGTAAGTTATTAGAAGAAGCCCGTGGAGAAGGGCTAGGGCGGTCTGAACTTCGTCCTCCAAATGGAATGAAGCCACTTTTTGATGGCGAGGGAGCTCTAGCAAAACCCCCATGGATACTTTGGCGGCGTTTACCCATCATAGTGCCAAATCGACTTTTTAGATCTGAAACAGGCATTAGCAGACTTCCTGATTTATAGGAAAAATTGGCGTAAGATGATAATGCCGGCATAAACACTAGTCAGGACTTGATGGTAATTCGACATACTTTTTCCTAAATCTTTCTCGTTTTTGCTTGAATGCTCACTCCGGTCATCAACATTTGAAGATCCACGAGTTGGTGGTGTGGGCGGGGGAGGCATTGTAGACACTGGTGGGATTGTGGCAGTACTCGTACTTCCAGCAGTTGATAACTGCCTTGCCTTTCGCTCAGTCATTGGTTTTCCAGCAACAGTTTGTGTAGACCATGTTTTTATTTCCTGCGACGTATCGACCTCCAACAAAGAGCTTACGGCTTGCTCGACGGATTTCCTATTCCGCTCGATGCAGTCGTTTTGGTGGGTCTCAAACTGGGTAAGGACATCGCGGAGGTGGTTTAGACGTCTCTCGTCTAGAGCCTGGAGGTTTTCGAATATGAAGGGGGCCTGTGAATCCCATGACGCTTCGGCATTTTGTAGCCTGGAAGTTGCTTGGTCCACCTTCTGCGCACTCGCTTTGCCACCCTTCCTGCTCAATTTTTCTGATTTCTCTTGTGCTTCTGTCAACTCCTTGGCGATCGAATTTAGATTCCCTGCCACAGTTGCCATCTGCTGCATGTCACGGTTGGTCGTGCTAAAGTCTCGCAATGGTTGTTCTACATCCTTATCAATCGACGACAACATTGTGTAATGGGAGCTTGCAATCTCCTCGGTGGACGCGAGGATCTTCTTCCATGGCGAGTTGAAAATGCTGGGGGTAAAGTCAGCACATGTTGAAGCTCATCCAGGGTGCAATTAAAGCATCTAACCCAAGTTCTCCTCCCACTTCCTGTAAAGGCCTCCGGGCAAGCTTCTTGAGGCCTGCGACATATGCTTCCTCGACCTTCCGGCGCTCCTGCTAAGGTGTAAACATTATGCGCTCGCAGATGCTACAATCGAGGCACCGTACCTGGAGCCAATCTGCGATCTCTGTATTGACCTTCCCAATCCTCTTTACGCGCTCATTGAACTTGGTAACTGCTGCAGCTGGTTGCAGATGGTCCTGCGCGTCCGTTAACCCTGCGGTGGTGGCTCGAAGGCCCAGCAAGAATGCGACAGCGAGCTTACCAGCATAGCAGGATACTCTTTCCGTGACAAAGCGTCCATGATGGGCAGTAGCTATGTGCTCTCGACATTCAAAGATTGGCAGGGCGGGTGCGCATAATAATGGATAATATACAAGAGGAGCGATGCTGTCAGCGTTGCGAATGGGCAAAGTCTAATGGCGGCGTTGTCTCTCAGAGCTTCCCCAACGATCGACAGATGGCGGCTCTTTTCGGTGGTTTCCGCCTGGCCCAGCATCCTTGCAACTTTATGCATGCACGACCAGACTTTGGATTCCACGTTTTTGTTTCAAAATAGCAAATTCCAGAAAATTCTATCATCGTTGTATCTTCATTGCTCTACTCTTTGAACTTCAATTCTGGTACCTGTATTGAGCGCAGTCCCATAAACAACCGTCCCGCCCGCTTCACAGTGCGGCACCCCGTACCTCGGGAACTACAGTACCTCGCGGCGGGCTAAGCATTTAGAAGTCTTCGGAGCTCCCGGGATGGACATTACGACATAAAGATGGCTTCCATGTCCAATTGGAAGTCAGAGCTGAAGGCTGCAGATCGATATGACAATGTACAGATATTGTGAGTACTATTCTTCTTGCGAGACTACGCGTGCTTGTTACTGTTCTGTTCTGACAACGCATATAGAAAGAAGAGTATTGAATCCAAAGGCTTAAGCCTTTCCGGAACGTCTCAAAAGGTTGCTTTTGCAGCAGAGACAGAAGCCTACAATGCCTCGAACTCAAGAGTAAGCTGGCAATTTCATAACATCACGTGACGGTGTGATACACCTCTCTCTTTTATTAGCCTTTGAGCTGTAGATCCATTTTAGAGATGATATTAGGACGTATTCGAAGTTTGGACTAATATCAGAACAGAACGAGTACGATTCGGCATGCAGATCAGTAGCTGCGCCCACGTCCAGCAACCCGGACACCGAACACCCTGCACCTACGAGTCCTGGAGTACCTATAGGCCGCTACCAAAATTGTCATCATATTGCCAGCGGTCTCGTCTCTGAAGTATACAGATCGGATCTAGTGGTACTGAAAGTCATCACAGAAACTCGAAATGTAGAGCCACACAATCCATCTCGAGAAATCAAGATCTTGACCCAGATTTCTCACATTTCTATCATCAAGCTAGTGAGAACATTTCAGGATAACGAGAGAAGGCTCGTTCTACAATTTCCCTTCATGCCATTTACTCTTGCCAACATCATCGATGCCGGCTCGCTACCCGCGGACCTGGTACGCTCCTGCTTCCAAGACCTTTTCTCGGCACTCGCATACCTCCACCAAAACGGAATCATCCACCGAGACATCAAGCCTTCGAACCTTCTACTGGCATCTCGGACGGGCCCTCTATTACTGGCGGATTTTGGCACGGCTTGGCATTCAACGCTCTCTCTCGTCGATGAGCCAGCCGACCACAAGGTTCTCGAAGTAGGCACAACGTGCTACCGGGCTCCAGAAACATTGTTCGGGAACCGATCGTACGGCACCAGTCTCGATATGTGGGCAGCTGGTACTTTGCTTGCCGAATGTCTGCGCAAACCGCCAAAACCTCTTTTCGAGTCCAGAGATACATCCGAAGACGGCAATCAGCTCGGACTGATACTGAACATGTTCAAAACTATTGGTACCCCGACGAAGGAGACGTGGCCAGAAGCAGCAAATTTCTCAACGCCGCCGTTTGAATGGTACCAGGAGTTTCCAGGATATTCATGGGAAGAGCTCTTGCCTGATGCGAGTGAAAGTGGCAGGGATCTGGTCAAGAGGCTAGTGTGCTATGAAAGTGCAAGGAGGATGACTGCTATTGAGGTTTGCAACGCATCATCTATCTTGAAGGCACCTGCTAATCAATGTCTGACTATAGGCCCTGGAATCCGCATTTTTTTGCTAGCAATCTATAGATTTGATACCCTTTTGCTCTTGTTCTTCGGTTTCCCCTTTATAAAACCACGCGGCATTGCTCAGCATACAGACTACCCAAGCTTTGAATTATATAACCTCTCCGATTTATACTTTTTCCCGCAAGATTGCCGGCTTAATGGTGATTTGAATGTGCCACAAGCAGAGGAACATTTTCAATGTACTAAAAATGATCCACTCGGTTTCTTTTTGTAGTAGCTTATCGAAGGGCTAAGGTCAGAGGCAAGGTGTATGCTGAACAATGCCTCGAGCTCTTACAATTCGGCACATGTGTCTCGAAAGTCATGGGCCTTGAGCGCCAAACTCTACTGCTTGGTCGAAATACTTTTACTAATCACTTTGTCTTCCGGAATTTGTTCCTTCCAAACTTTGTGCAGCCATTGCTTTTTTGCTTGCAATCGTCTCAAGTGTGGCGTTCAAAACTTCTCGTATTTGCAATTACCCCGCTTGATTCTCCCTGAAGTTAGCAAATGATTTCTGATGTGACTCGAAGGCTGTGTTACTACTTGTAAAACTAGCAATGACTGTTATGTGACTTTGACTGCGGCCGAGTTTGCAGATGCTATAGTGGTATCTCTCGGAGCATAAATGACTCCATTTACTGGTAGTAAATTTCAATACGTCAGGCCGCTTGACTTGGATCAACAACAGAACAATGCAACACATTCCTTCTACACAAACCACTCAAAGTCACTACCTGGTATTTGAACTTCAAAGTGACCTGCTCAATCTAGCATGTCTCACTTAGCCATCGAGAGACACTCTAGTACGGACCACCTTTTCTGCTGTGGGGCTATCCACCCGCGCGTACTTGAGCCCATACCCGGCATACCTCTTGCCTCAACTCATCGCTCTTTCATATCCTTGAGTCTTGCAGTCATGAATGAGAAGATTCGACGCCCTAGAACAATTGCCGACCCTCGCCGGCTGTCTATTGTCCGGGCCGTCGAGGCTGCTCAATATTGTATAAGGATCGTTTCCCTTGACAAGAATACCCATTTCCACACCGTCATTCCGGCAGACCCACAAAATATCAGTTTTATCGAGCTAGTCGACGCAGAGATAGCAATTTACGCCCCTCGATTTGATTTCGTTCGCCAATGAAAATTGTCATTGTTTTTCTGGATTGTGACTTCCACCCTTACAGAAGTTGGACCTGTTCCTTATGTTTCAAAAAGGATGGCTCTCCAGCGGATTATAGTGAACCTAGCACGGGCAGAACGTTGAAGAGTAGATTGGACTCCATTGAACAGGACATAAGATCGTGGGACGGTGTACAAAGATAACTAATCGGACCACAACAAAATCTCAAGTGGGTGGATCTGGAATTTCGAGAGCTTTGTCGCGCAAGATCATACAACTCTGCGCTGGATTTAGTTGAGGATCTTACATGCTAGTGTGCAAGTTTCTGACTTTGTCTTGCAATAAAATATTGGTACCAGTCTCTGTTTTCATGAAGTCTCCCAGTATGAGATTCCGGCTATGGAGTCAGCTTGGAGGGGAATTCGTGAATACTCATAAGACATTTTTTTTCTCGTCCTAGTACCCAGGAGAGGTGAATCCAAAGCATGGGACTTATCAAAACCTGTGAATCCCGAAGAATCTTCCAGAGGAATATCCTACATCGGGACCTTTCGAGCTCCTCATCTCTTATACCTCCGAACAACATGAGAGCACCCGACCTGCTGTTCAACCCACCTGCAAACACAAAACTCCACATATACTAAACTCAATACTTCAACATCAACATTCTTGCTTACCGTCTCAAGATGTCACAACAAGTCCAGCAAGCCCCGCAGGCACCTCCCGAAATCCTCCTCGACAGCCCCGAGCGCGTCTTCTGCTGCCAACACAGCATTATGCCCATCCCAAACACCAACACCCACAACTCCCTTAAAATCCTCGCCTTCCTCGCCGCCTTCAAGGTCAACCGCGCCAACATCGCACCGGCTAACTCTGACCCTCGCCGTCGCAGCCTCGCGAACGCCGTCGAAGAAGCACCGTTCTGCATCAAGATTCTCGTTCCCAAGCCCGGATCTATCTATACCAGCATGGTGATCCCGACGGACACGCAGAACCGCAACTTTTTGCAACTGGAGGGAGAGGAGATGGCGCTGTATAGTGGATATTTTAGGACTAAGTTTGAGGAGCTGGGGGGACTGGAGTGTAAGCTTCATGGCAGGAGGTGTATGTTACAAGCCGCTTTTGTTCGCACATACGTCTGAGATACGAATCCTTCGGGAGGATTCTGAGGGAGCTTGTTCGCTCGTTCTAGATTGGCGTATTGATATCTCAGTAGGGTGGTGCTATGTGCATGTTAAGAAGGATGATTCGGCGGGTGATGGGTTTGATGAGGTAAGTCTGAATCTGCCTTTCTCTTGACATGGAGGCGAGTCCCGTGGGACCTCCGAAAACTCACACCTTCTGTCCAAACTCCCTTTATAGACCCGTACTAACCTATCATGTAGATGCGGATTGAGAGAGAGAGTGGCGCGTGAGGACTTTTGGGTGTTATGCGAACTTTGTTGATCAAGGGTACTTGAGATTTGATTTGGGTAGCTGAGGTTTGTTGGGACACTTCTGATGGAGCCTGAACTGGACTCATGGGATTTTGTTGATAACTTTGGCCGAAACCACTGTTGATAGCGCATGTCTACAAGAAGCAAATGAGCTGGTATAAATCTTGCGTATGCTCGATTCTGCACTCAACTCAATGTTGCCATGGTCTCCAAACACTTCTACTATTGTGAAGGCAAATGCCACGATTGCTTGAGAACCGCCTTCTACCCTTCGGCTGATTTAGTTTTGTGTGCTCGTTTATACTTTGGCATCCTCAATCACCTTTTTCTTCATCTACCACCTTCTTCCTTCATCTTACAAGACACTACACATTCTCACGCAACCACATTTGCTCACGTTTACAAAATCAGATGATGTATTCCAGTGGATATTACCTGTTGTGGGGCTAATTGGCTAAAGTGGGTGCCCTTTCCATTACGCCAACTGAATTATCTTCCACGAACTCCATGAGAGAGTTTTACAATCCGTTCTTAGCAACAAAATCCATCACCACACTATATGCTCCAGTGGCGTTAAAGCTGAAATTTATGCCATGGCCTACACCGGGATGCACAACGGCCTCAAAAGTCTTCGCACTTGCGAAAATCTCAGCAGCGGGGTGCTGGAAGACACCATTGCAATTCCCACCACAGACTGCAAAGTCGAACTCTCCACTTATGACCAGCACCTATGAGGGATTCATGTCAGCAATGAATGATAATGGGCTCGGTGTACTCACGGGTCCAGTAAAATGGGTTGCCAATAAATTCAACCGTGCTTCCGACACCATTTCCATTGCAGCAAGTGGGTGTCTAATTTCCTGAGTGTACAATAGAACCTCTCTATCATACATACCTGGGTGTAAGAATATCGCGGAGTTGGCAAAGGGGTCGCCAAATGTAAGATACCCGCTATCTCTCCCCGGCCATTTTCCTGGTGATACGGTGCTGGCGATGTTCAGTCGGAATGCCTCCCAAAGTGCTCCTTCGTTCGTCCCGTTGAACCCACTACCCGTGAGAGCAACGCCGTCAGAGATATTGGGGTACGATGCGATGAGCGCGGTTGTCAGAACAGAGCCGAACGAAAGGCCCATATGGACGATCTTCGAGGGTTGGCCGATACTGTCAGTGTAATTTCCTTGCCTCAGAGTGTTTGTGAAATACGCAAGGATAGCTAGCTGGTTCGATGCTTGGCTCTCGCTGTAGCCAGAAACTCTATGATACATGTCAGTACAGAATATCCGTCCTCAGTAGGTCCGGATACCGACTTTGTTGACTTCCCAGTTCCCAATCTGTCGTAGAAGAAGACGGAATAACCTTTTGAAATTACATAATCGACAAAGCTGTAAGCAGATGCGTTCATGGCTGAGTCCCAATATCTGTCATCTCATTAGTATGTCGCCAAGTTGAGCGGAAAGTAGTCTACCGTCTGTCAAAACTAAGCCCATGCGTGGCAAGAAGGACCGTTTTCTCATGGCCATTGAATGTCTTGGGCGAGCAAAAGGTTCCGCTGATGATGTAGTTTCCAGTGGTGTTTTTCGGTTCAGAGAGGGGCTTGAATGCAGTGCTTGAATCTCGTCGGGCTATGTTGCCAACGAAAGCTGCTACGTCGTAGCTGTCTGAAAATTCTGGGATGTTGAAATCAAAAGCCTCGGTTTGGGTGGTCACGGTGATGTCGTACTCATAGCAGTTGCTTCAACTTGCTTGTCGATGACCCGGAGCTACATACGTTGAGAAGATTACAAAGAGAAGGTGTGACAAGCGATAGCAACAGGATCAGTCGCCAATAGCTTCCGAACGAGGATTTCATACTTGGGCGGGGAAGAAAAGTTGAAGCTTGGGTGCGAACAGTTTCGAGGTTGTTTGAATAAAGGGCAGAGACTGAAATGATCAAGAGCCTACCACTTCATTTATATGTCTGACGTTTGGCATTCTCCACAGAACAAAGCTGGATCAGGACCAGGCAGACTGTCAGCACTTGCACAGGGAGTGATAAAATGTATACGATCGCCCCAATCACAGCAGAATATGTGCAAGTAACCAGATGAATATAAGACCGAGAATAAAATACTTGCCATCCTCTCTTTGAGGGTACAGTTTCTCGATAGTCGGCTTCGCTATCGGTATCGTTCTTCCCTAGGTGGCTGTGCACTTGCTTATTCGCTTGCGATGCATAAAAAGACATGAGCCAACTCAGGCAGAGAATGACAGAGGGTTTGAACTTCAGCCACAGAATCAAGATATCCTGGTCAAAGTTGGTTTGGATGATGGGCGAGCTAAAGCTCGTGCCCACTCGTTTGGCCATAGGCACGAAATTGTGAGTGGACGTAGATTTTTGTTTGAGGGGAGGTTGAATGTTTCACAAGTCCTAAGACACTCTCCCGCCCATTTTCACATGTTTGTCAAGACGTATTGCATATTAACTTCGGCTGCCTTCTCGTCAAAATGACAGGATTTGGGCCACCAAGCGCTGTATCCGCGGCGAGTGGGAATAATTTTGTGAAGAGAGACGGCAAGTGGCGTCAAAATGTCTTTCCACATTCACGTTAGCTGAACTTGTCCCATTTCACCCATCTCACCCGAGGGACCCGAAAGACAAACCACTCTCTGAAGTTCCACAAATCGAGATAAAAACACCGTCACCTTATCTCCGAAACCAAGT
>QGMK01000753.1:0-17707 GCA_007825345.1 Lachnellula suecica
CAAATTAGGGGGTTTCTTTGCGGAGAAGAAACGTGCTGAGAAGGGGATTTGAGGAAAGGGAAAGGGATTGGCATGGATGTGTGTGTAGGAGATCTTGTGTGAGTGAGTATTGACGTCGGATATCAGAATAACCCCGTGCAATGACACGCAGGCTGTGAATCTCAGCATTTTCAGCCTTCCGGCCTTCCGAAGCAGCCCTCCACTATCGCTTTTCGAACTCCACCCTTGAGAATTTTTTGAAATATTGCCTTCTCATTCATCCTTCCTTTACAAGATGTGTGCCCGCCTTCCTCAAGAGGGGTGTTGTAGGTGTCTATTCTTCCATTGCTCGCGAGGCATATTTTATTATATTTCATATAAAAGCTCCTGATATCAAGTACAATCCAGGGTGTCAAGGCTAACTAAAGCTATTCGGATTTTCCTCCCAAAACGGTGCCCTTTTCACTTCTCTTTCCCAGCCTAGCCTTCTATGAGGTATCTTAGAGGCCATTCTGGTATATATCATCAACCTTGCCAGTCTTTTAAGGCTGAAATCGACTCTTTTTAGCCCTCCATGCCAACCGCGCCTTTGGATTCCTGGAAAGCTGGGAAGGGAAAATGCTGCTTCGAACCTTATACTTGCACTCAGCTTGAGAAAACACTGTTCCTGATGAGACTGTCCCTCGCAAGTTCCTTCTTGTTGCTCTTGGACTCTTCTCAAGATGTATTTTGGATCAAGTTGTACGCAGATTGCGGTTCGTTGAATTTGCCGAATGAATTCCCAACAACAAACCTCGAACGCGATATCCTACCCGCAAGCCAGCACACTTTAATTTTAGATTTATCGCATCTCATATGATCTACACTGAAGCATAAACTATGTCGTGCCTTTCCATTTTCATTTTCGTCTAACAGCAACCCGCACTACCCGTCGGTGAATGCCTCACGGCTTCTAGGATATTCTCAAGCACTTCAACCCCAGTTACGAAAGCTTAACTGAACATGTTGGTTTAGGTATAGACGAGCGACATTGTGAGAGTAGTTTGTTGTAATTGGCAAAGGCGCGACCAGACTCTCGAGGAAACTCATCGACAGCTCTCCCGCTGTGTAACACAAAAGCTTTTGGCAGCAAAACCTGCACGAGCCTCCCTCCCTGCACGTGGCCCGCCTAGCTAGCGGTATCCACCTTACGAATGGAAGTCTCTGCTTTGTGTCTTGAAACTAAGAAAATCAACTGATTCGAAGCGACATAGCTCGACAGGTCCGTCTGCAACAACTTCCAATCAACTTCCATCAACCGAGCAAACGCAAACGCAACGAAAGAAACGAAACCTCGAAACCGTCAATTCGGCAAAAACATGCCAGCCAACTTCTCCAGCCTCTCGGGCGAGCTTCGCAACAAGATCTACGAGCTGTGCTTGATATCGGAAAATCCCATCAGCATGGTGAAGGGCCACAAACGGGCGGAAAACCTTTCACCCAATCTTCTCCGCGTCAATAAGGTCATCCACCACGAAGCCAGCCCGCTGTTCTACGGTGGAAACTGTATCGACTTCACTAAAACCGACGGCGTATACGGCGACTGGCTCACAAATGAGTGCGACTACCTAGTCAAGTTTCTCAAAGTAGTCGGCCTCAACGCAATCTACATCCGACAAGTTCGTGTTACTTTCCCGCTGTTGCATTCCTTGGACTTAGGCAATATCACCATCGACAAGCGTTGCATCGGCGTCTTCGAAACTTTCAAGAATGGTTGCCCGAATCTGGTCTCACTCACTACAGACTGGAGAAACAGCCAGGACTTGGTAATAGACGTGCAGGAACACCCCGATATCGCTCCTGAGGCCCTGGAGCTGGTCGACACTACCTTCCGTGGCATTTCGTCTTTACAAGGCATCAAGGTAGAGGTGTACGAGGGCAGCCTGTTTGCCTTTATGACAGAGAAGATGGAGGGACTTGGTTGGGAAATTGTCGAGATTGAATATGAGGATGACGTCGTGTACTGCTCCGAATGTGGTGAGGAGGAAGATGCAACCGGCTTGAGCTGTAACTGTTCTACCTACTATGATGAAGATGATCGCTATGATCGTTTGTTCGACCGGAGGAGCTAAAGCAGTCAGCAATAGTCGCTTTTGGGGGTGAGGGACTGGTGGGCCGGGGAATGACTTTGCATCGTCTGTCTGGAGATAGCAGGTTGAGGTTGTGGAAAAGTGAGAATCTTGGTAATGGAGAGAGAGAGGGATGATAACTACCTTTTCGATTGCACAGTGTAGTAAATAAATGGATTCTCATCATTTCTTGAATTGGTTGGAACATTGGAACCCCAGATGCCTTACAGAGCTGGAAGAGAATCGCTCCTGGCACCATATTTTTTTATGTCTATATAAATCACTGATTTAGATTTTTCAACAGCAGATGGGAGATTGGGCTCAAAGACCATTCAACGCCGCGCAGCGAGTCACTGGACCCAGTTTTGCACTCCTCTCCCACCATTAACACCATCAAATGAGTCAATAAGCATCGACAGCTTCTTTTCAGACCCGGAAAGGTTCATAAAAGCACAGTTCGCGAGCCTTTTCTTCGTTAAATACCGCACTACATCCAAACTTCCAGACCACTGCAAACGCCCGGATACAACTATCTGAACACAATCCTGTACAATTACACGCTTACAATTACCAACATACGGCCAACATCGCCATAACACATCTCCTAGAATGCCCAGCCAATACCCCAAAGACCAACACTCAAACCAATCATCAACAGCCAAGCCAGCAGCGCCCCCTCCACCTCCTGTTCTGACATGGACATGCTGCCAGGTAAACTTCTATCCGTACGCTAATCTGAAGCTCAGCTGATCGAGGTTTCTAGTGCGGACATAACAATACCGTTGCCTGGGGTGAAAGATGCGAGGGTGCTCGGGGCGGGTGTGGGCACAGAAAGAACGGCTTCGTAGAGTCTGGTTGGATGTGTATGTGCGAGAGCCCGAAAGTGAGGAGGCACTATTAGTATGGAATTGCAGCTATCGGGGGGTGGGGTTCTAGACTGGTCTGGCAACCTTTACAATTTACCATCGAGATTGAGACATTGGGTTTTACAAATGTTGATGAGTTCGGATCCTGTCGGATCAGAAAGCTGTCAAAAGCACGGCGTGAGACTTTTGATGTTTTGATCCTCATGTTTCTTGTGATTGTATTCATCTGGAAAGTCCTTCCTGACTGTGTTTTGGGGTTAGACCGTCTGGTAGTCTCCTGTCGGGTTATATTCCTGACAATATCTTCGTTGGGCAATCGAAATCTAGACATTAGTTCGTTAATAGATCGCGACCAGGCATCACGCCACACAAATTATTAGTGATAAAGCGCTAGCTCCTACCAACGACTCACATTCATGCGTGAATAATGCTGCCGAGCTTATTCACGGCTTTTCTCCGAGTTTTTGAACAGAGGTATAAAAGCTTGGCTGCATATCCGAGCCTTTTCCCCTTTCCCTACCGCAACAAATTCGGACTCTCGCAAGAGATCAAAGAAGCTCTACAACATTCAGATACACGCACAAGCGTCCACGGTGTCAACCGATACACTTCCATATTCCAACACTCAAAACAACACACAAGTCAACGATGCCACCTCAAACTTCCACCAGCTCAAGCACCCGTACCGCTAAGCCTCCTGGTATTCCTACCAAGCCATGGTATTGCTGCAAAGCAAGTTCTTCAGCATTCATATGAAGACTTATCTAATATTTGGCCTAGTGCTCTGAAACAAACCCCGAAGGCGAGGAAGGCGCGAAAGGTTGTTTGGAGTGTGGTCATGTTCCAAACGACCCGAACAAGTGCGGCTGTGTTTATAAGTAAGGGGTGCTCTTACGAGAATGAACAAGCTTGCGTAAGGCTACAATGGCCGGGATGGTAGATGATTACTGGGAAGGAGTGCCAGCAATTAGGATGCTGCTTTCTACATCGATAGACAGACGAGGCAAGCGCAGAGCTAGAGTTCCTATATGCTGCTTGGAAACTGATCTTGGTGCCTCTTGTGCTTGCAAAGCTTGAAGTGTTCGCTAATTATATTCGAATTTGGGAGCCAATGTTTTCAAGAACGTCACGTGTGGTACCTTAGAGCAGCGATTACGCCTTGCATATATAGTTGCCAGAAGGTCCATGAGCTCTGCTAAGGCCTAATCAAACTCGATACGTTCGTTTAAAGCCTCGCGATAAAAGCCCCTTTCCGAATCTTTGGTGAGAAAGCCCCACCTTTTCAATCAAAATGCTACAGTGAAGAAGCTAGTGCTTACGTTACCATGCAGCAAAGTTATTACTGGTGACTATGTACGAAGTAAGTATATCCAACAGGCTAATATAGCCTGGCAGCTTTCAACTTCCTGCTTAAAACAGAGCTTGGGTTCTCAAGTTGCTTCTTGACTTCAATGGGAGCTGAAGTTCTTCTAGTGCGAACATGTCTGTTATTCTGTACGTCGCAGTAGTAGCCATTGGAGCATGGCTTCTTTACTCCAAGCGGGCGTCACGACCACCGAAGCTCAACCTGCCGTATTTGAAGTTTGAGGGAGATAATTCTGCAGCTAGGTATAGGAGCGAAAGCGAGTCCATTTTGAAGAGAGGATATGAACGAGTGAGTTCTTACCACACGTCACTTTGCACGGCGTTTCCCTTTCGATGTGGCCACGTGCTGAAGAGTGTGTACAGTATCTCAAATAAGGATCCCCGTTCACCATGCGCGATCCCAACGACCCCGAACGCCCCTTGGTCATGCTACCGGTCAAATACATTGAAGAAATCCAATGGATTCCGGAGAAGGAAATCAGCTTTTGGAAGCACATAGACAAAGTAAGCCTGAGCTCAATCCCTTCACTGTCTGCGGCTTTGATAAGAACTCTGCTGACTCTCTGATCACCAGCAATCCATTCTCACTCAAATTGGCGGTCCTGGAATTACCGAAGAAGTTGCCCTCGCAGCACGGGAAGGATTGAATCGAGCACTAGGTTGGTTCGCGGGTATTGTGGTTCGAGAGAAACGCATTTTAACATGTGGATTTTCGAATAGTTCACTTGATCGAACCTCTGCAACAGGCATGTACGGCTGCTTATGCAAAAGAAATGCCACCATGCCCAGGTAAGAGCATCTGCTTTTCCCACCGCGAACAAATTGAATTCTGGCGACTACACTTATGTCCTCCTTATCGAATCGTTGTTACTCTCACCTCGGGATTGTCCGTTACTTGGATGTGCCACCAGCTGTGGGACATTCTCATTGCACGAAAAGTTATTGGATTGTCTAGCCTGACCTCATCTAGAATGGACCTCAATACTGCCGTATCCATTACTCATAAAGATATTTGCCAGCATGTCGGCTTGTGCTATCGTTGGTCCTGAAGTAAGTTGCCCTGGATTCTGTTCTATATATTTCTTGGATTTCTTGGTAGACATTAAATCATTACGGATTACAGGGGATCGAGGCTGACATTACGAGTCGAATAGCTAGGGGGCATTGATTCGGAATGGCAGAGTCTTTCAATGAACTACGTCGCAGCTGCTCTAGGCGCACCAGGCGTGGTGAAGAGGAAATACCCTCGTTGGCTCTATTGGCTGTCACAATACATGAACGATGGGATCAAATCGATGTGGAAGCACCGCGCTCGCGCCCGCGTAATTTTAGCACCTGTTCTTCAGAGTCGCATTGATGCCACAGAGAAGTTGAAAGCCAGCGGGAGGAAAAATCCCAAAGGGCCACGCAAATACGAAGACGGAGTGCAGTGGCTCTTGGACGCCCATACTGCGCACGGGAAAGCATTGACAACAGACCAGCTCGCTCAGGATCTCTTCGTTATCATGACGGCTTCAATACACAGTACTTCTGGCGCTGGGCTTGCAATCATCTTTGATATGTTGGGGCATCCAGACACCCTTTCAAATATCATCCAAGAGATCCAGCAGATTCAAAGCCAGTTAGAAGGTGGGGTATGGACTCGCAGATCTTTGGGAGATCTCAGACTGCTTGATAGCTTCATGCGAGAGAGCGCCCGAGTGCATGCTCTAACTCATTGTAAATGAAATGAGCACCCGGTGTTGACACAAGTACTGACCTATGTGAACAGACACAGCTGCTCAACGAATACCAACCGCGCCATGGAAGTTCAACGACGGTCTCGAAATACCCGCCGGTACCACAATGGCCTTCCCCAGCTATCACCATAACTTCGACCCAGCCATACATCCGAACCCAGAAACGTTCGATGCGCGCCGACACTTACGCAAGCGTGAAGGAATAGACACGCATAAGTTCCATTTTGCATCGGCATCCGAGGATATGTTGGGTTGGGGAGTGGGACGCCACGCCTGCCCCGGACGCTTTTTTGCCCAGGAGACGTTGAATCTTTTGCTGATCCAGCTGCTCACGCGCTACGAGTTCAAGTACCCAGATGGGACGGAGGAGATACCTAGGTTCCTCCCTATGAACTTGTTTCTTGTACCTAATCCGGCACTTCCTATCCTGGTTAAGGAGCGCACGGAAATTCTGTAGCAGTCGTGTATTTGGCATGACCAGAACCGAGAGCTTGAATATGTATCTATGTTCAGTCCACCTAGAGAATCGAAAGGTCGGGACTCAGAAGCCGGAGGGGAATGCACTGTGGCGATGTGATCGTTAGGTGCATGATTACAAGGTAAACCCCCTGAAATTTAAGCTTTCTCAGCCGAAGCGTAACTAGAAGCCCCTATAACTTCAGTGGCCGACTGGGTTATTTTAGCGAGGTTCACAGGCTACCCACTTCTCTCCGTTTGAGAAAAAGAGCGATTCTCACAGTATGTGAGACTTTTGAACACCGGCCTAAAAGTAGTACAGAAGAGAAAATACTTTCGCAACTTATTTTTTTACATGCAGGTTTGAATGTGTTTGGCAAATGACATGTTGATCTAGCCCGTGACTTCCATTGGAATAGCGACAGAAGGGTTTGGTAAAGGTATCATTCATTTCCAAAACGCTGCATCTGAATTAAATTACTCAACTCTTCAGCGGTAGTATTACTCCTGTCCACGGCCTTTGCACGCCAACCTATTTGCTGCCCATCCCGAAAAAGCTCTTCAGCATATCTTTCCTCCGCTGACTCTTTGCTTCGCGTCGTTTCTTCCCAGCTTCTAATAGAACATCAGCGTACTTGTTCTCAAAACTCACATAGGGTATGCCATAAGTTACATACCAGGATCTTCACCCCTAGCGATCATTGCATCATGCCGTTTCCTCATGAGCGCAACATCAGCAGGACCAGGAGCGAACGTAGTGGCCCAACTCATGTTTGTACTACCGGCCTCGTGAACCTGTCGAGGGTCTGTAGACGTAGGAAGCTTAGGAGCGCGGGGAATGTAATCTTTTAGAGGCATTTCGTGGGTTCAATAGAACTAGAACTTAAAATGTTGTAGGACTCGGATGCATTGTACTATACTAGAGTAATTGCTCATAGTTTATATGTATCGGGCGAAAAGATTCAGTGGGTGTTGCTGACATTGAGGCGGAGCAGATGCACAGCCTACTGCGCCGTTGCGCCGTTGTACTGCGCTTTTCTCCCCAATTCGGACGCACGAAGTAACATTGCTCGCTTCAGCCTATTTGCTTTCTGTCCGGATAAATGCTCCTATGACGTATCATCCAATAGCGGAAAGTTCATGTGCATGTGGTTTGCTTGCAGCAAGCTCATTGATTCTGCCCTTCCCGTCCAGTTCAAATATTTGGTTCCAGCCAGGTAACTCTTGTCTCCATTCTCGACGCCACGGGCCCCAAGGCTGACTCCTAGGCTGATGACTCTTGTTCTCAATACAATACTTCAGTCTTCGAGCTCTTCGATATCGGACGGCAAGCCAGACGGCAAACGATGCAATTATAAGCAACCCTAAGACTCCCACTGCAATGGAAAGTGCGAGACCCTGGTCGTGAATAATACTTGCAGAGTTGCTTGCGGAGGGTGTGGCGGCTTGATTTATTGATGTTGAACTTTTGGGAGAGAGTCCAATGGATGGCGATTGTGCTTGACTTGTAGAGCTAACACTTTCGTCTGTGTCCACTCCTTTCCGTCCTTGAGATGATGTCTGAGAACTTGTGCTTGCAAAGTCACTGTTTTCTTCAGTATCCACCCCTTTCCGGCCTTGAGAAGATGTTTCTGCAGATGTTGACAGAGAGAGCCTCGTGAGTGTAGGCGCAAGGGTGAGAAACCCTGAAGTGGAAGTCTGCACATAATTTAAGTACTTGTTAGTAATATGTATATGCAATACTTACGGATACCACTGATACGATCGAACTCAGCGCAAGGGAAGAAAAAATCGATTGCGGTTCTGCCATTGTAGACTCAACAAACCACTCAAATACTGTACAGAATGCAATCTTCTTGAGTAATTTGAAGTTAAGTATAAGCTATTAGGGGAGGTAGAAACTTCAATAACATTATGCCGAATGGAGGATTTCGGAATTGGAGACCCGTCGGGTAGTTCACTTCTGAAACTTCACTGGTTGGAATAGAAAACAGTCCGGAAGGATCAAGATCCTACCCCGCAAATTGTCTGCAGGACCTGAAACTCGGTACAGACACACGCGATGGTCTCCGTTATGCGACTATCGGCAAGTCAGCTGCCGGCCCGTCACCTGCAGCCCGTAGGAACACTCGGGATCAAACCAACCCGAAGAAGAAAGATAGTAAGCAACGTTTGTCTAGCAGTCGTTGGCGGTACCTTTGGATAGGCACCGATGGATATAAGACATTCTGTAAATGGGAACTAACTAATTCAGAATGCCAAATAAACAGTAAACAGTGCAGCGAAGTTTGGACCCAATCGATCGCTACCCGATGTTCTCGAGATGTCGTTTCAGATTGCATGTAACGGCCCATGCCTGCCGTTTGAAAGCTCTCTAGTTAGGGAGGGTGAGTTGTAAGAAGAGAACACACAAATACACCGATATGATTCAAAGAATGAACTTCGATTAATACGGAGAGGCTCATGGTCGATGTCAAGTATAAGCAGGTGCCTTTTGCTCAACCGGGCCTGGTGCGGGGCACTGCGGGCCGTGACCGGCCCCCTTTCGGTCCCCTGTATTCTAATCAAATCCCTTATTCTTTCTAAGTGCTCAAGAAGCGGCTTGATAAAACTCCGGACTATTTCTGTTTTCAATGTGCAGCAGATGCGCGGGATTATGCTAGAGAATGGCCGAACCGACTTGAAGCTATAACCGACTAAGTCTTGAGATAAGAAATATTTTTGTATCTTATCATAGGGTGTCAAACATCTATTGATTTGGGGGTCTGACCTGAATGAAATTCTGTGTTATCGACCACGAGGCAAATCCTGTGGAGATAAAAAAAAGTTGAACTTTCCGAGCCGAAAGTGGGATCTTGGGCGCTATCTTGAGGCTATTCCGATATTTAAGCCGAGCGCCGCCCAGTAGCTCCCCGAGCCAATGCCACAAAAATTTCCGACTTTCCACTTTTGCTGTTTTTGTTGAAGCAAGGGCGTACCTGCATTGTTTATTGGAGCTTTAGAAGGTGCTACTCACAAAAGCGTCTGAATCAGGCGGCTGACCTACCCCCAACCAACAACCGCAGCTTCCTTTCAAAAACTGCATTCTGTATTGGAACATCTGTGCAAAATCATCATGTACTTCGCATCAGACAACTGGGCTGGTGTGCACCCTGCCATTGGGGCGAGTCTCGCGGAAGAAGGAAAGGGGTATGCCGCCGCTTACGGCGATTCTGACTTAGACAGCAAAGTCGCGCGCCTTTTCAACGAAGTGTTCGAGTGCGAAGTTGCCGTCTTTTTCGTTGCAACAGGCACTGCAGCCAATTCGCTGGCTCTCACATCAATAGCCAAGCCCGGCGGGCTGATTTTTGCCCATCGCGAAGCGCATATTGTGGCCGATGAATGCGGTGCGCCAGAATTTCTTTCAGGTCAACTACGGATCACGACTGTTGATGGTGCGGAAGGAAAAATTGATTCTGGCGAGCTGCGTCGACAAATTGGGCGATTTTCAGATGAAGACGTTCATGGTGGTCGTCCGAACGGTGTGTCGGTGACTCAAGTACGTCAATTCAAGCCCATGTTTTCCAAGTGATTTGTGAACCAAAATACCTCACAGTTTCTGAGACATTGCCCTTGAGGAAATGCCTTCCCGTTTCCCTTTCAATTCCCGTACTGATTATCTCTCAGGCCACTGAAGCCGGCACTGTTTATTCCTTGACAGAACTTGATGCTATCTCAGCGGTGGCTAAAGAGTTCAGTCTTCCTCTTCACATGGACGGTGCTCGTTTCGCAAACGCTCTCGTATCTCTTGGATGCAGTCCTGCAGAAATGACCTGGAAGCGTGGCGTCGATATATTATCTTTTGGCGCAACTAAGAACGGCTGTTGGTGTGCGGAAGCGGTCGTGTTCTTCGACCCTGCGAAAGCTAGAGACTTCAAGTTCATCCGAAAGCGCGCTGCGCAGCTCATCTCCAAGACTCGATTTATTTCGGCACAGTTCGACGCCTACTTCAGTGGCGGATTGTGGCTTGATGTTGCGCGGCAAACAAATTCCATGGCAACTAAACTTGCTGAAGTTTTAGCTGCATCGAAGTCTGCCCGTCTTACTCGGATGCCTCAGTCGAACGAGGTCTTTGCTGTGATCAAGAAGCAAACTATCGTGGACATGAGGGCGAAAGGTGCCGTTTTCTACGACTGGCCGGCTCCTTCAGACCTCAAGATTACCATCGAGGAGCAAGTTTGCCGGTTTGTCACGAGCTTTGCAACGACTGTCGAAGACGTCGAACGTTTCCGTAGCCTGTTGGAAACCGTCGGCGTTGAGATTCCATGCTCATAGGCTGGATGGGGATGTTTCCGCAGGACGAGTAGTGAAAACGCGGAGATGGCGACCAAGGCTGTGCTCGAAGCTGAAGTTAGCAGAACGCTTGATATATAACTTAGAGCAAAGATCCTCGCCCGACATAGAACATTGCATCAAAGAACCTAAGATGAGTAGAACAACAAGTCATAATGGAGTACAGCGAATGTATTTTTGAGACTACATTTCTATATTTCTGAAGGTTCTTTCGGTGCCACCGACCTGATATCCCTTCAATCTACCCACAACACCCGGACTCAGCAGATGAAGAGACTTGAGCCGTTTGAGAATCGGCGGTACTTGTCACCTTGCTATTGTTATGTTTCTCAGCGTGTCTAAAGTTGTTTTAGCCTCCATCCTTGACCACTGAAGCGTGTCTAACTACGGTGACTTACTCGAGTTCCTCCCTCGCAGCACTTAAAACGTACGGCCCTTTTCCTGTCGCCATTTGAACAATGCCAATGATAGGGCTACGACAATTGTACAATTTGAATTGCGTAATCAGTCCCTTTTCGTTGAATGTTGCCACTGCAGTGTCGTGGAAGGGGTCTACTTGTGTGCCGAGAACGTTCAAGCGATTCTTCATTTTACACATGATCGTCATTCCGTCTTCAGATATGAGTTTCAATAGGATGCGTCGCTCCTCGAGGTAATATAACGGCATATTCGCCTTCATTTTATCGATGATAGCCTGGCGACCGATGCTGGGATGATCTCAATCGCGCATGCTCTTCAACCAAGCCGTGCATGATTCGTCGAAGAATGCGCCGAAGTCGTTAAAATGCTCATCTGGTGATGTAGCTCTGAGCTTTAGCCATGCCTGGTAGAGACTTTCAAATCTGGAGTTACAATCCATGATAGATATGAGGTTGGCAGGTGAGGAAAGAGCTGGATTACTAATGTATTAATACTGGCGGCTAATATAATGGTGGCTTGCTTACTGGTTGCTGTGGTGGTGCGCCAGAAGCCTCCTCTAATAGCAGAAGTGCAGCACTGCAGATTTTGACTTGTCAGGCGCTGGTGTTTTCAGGGTACGTAGAAGGGAGGAGATTGAGGGGAAAATGAAGGTTTTCTCAGGAATTACCAACATTTTTCCAACATCCTCTGAATCGCTGGGTCCTCGGCCAACTTAGGAGAAAACCAATCACGTGCCTGTCTTCTTCAGGACTTCCGCTCCTCCTGCTGTGAGAACCCTCTCCTTCTTGACAATGATTGGCTAAAAGCGAAAAAGAAGTGGATTGTTTTTGTTCAAACCTCAAACCATATATCTTTTTTACCCACTTCTTGAGGTCGTTGACTCAAGCACCTAGGCTACCCTAAACTTGTCATATCTATAGAAGGCTTCGATATCCTACATTTTGGCTTGCGCATCTTTCGCAAGTACTCTCGTTGTCGCACTTGCTTGTTTACACCTAGAAATCTCCCCAAATCGTTCTTTCCATAATTTCCACCACTGTTGCTCACCGCCAAAGAACACCTTTTCATGGAAAATGAAAATTCCTGCCAACGAGATCCACTGAGCGGCAAGTGGGATGTTCAAATCTAGCTCTGGGCCTTGTTCAAGGTATTCTTTGCTTCCAACTTCGGTCTGTCTTTCCAGCACATGACAGAAGGACCACCTGGCCCATTCAAAGCAATTCTTGGTACGATTCCTGGTCAGGCGGGCAGCAAAGGCGTGGAAGTTTAGTCCTACATCCGGGTTCTCTTCTCCAGAGAGGTCTATAATCTTTTAGCGTGGGCTACATACGATGGGGAAATTTAACTTACCATTGAGATTATCGCACCCCTCCCTCACTAGTCTTGGCAGGTCTTTCCACAGAACAAGATTGCCAAACTGAAAGGTAGTAGTCGTCTCTTTCAGGCGTTGTACAAAGGTAGCGAGCACATCTTGCGCAGGATCACTCGCTGGAATCTGTTTTGCCACGCGCCAAACAAGATCCCAAAATTCCCACAAAAATATTGTAGTAGCGTGATGCTCGGGGCTCTCATCTCGATCGTGGCGCTGGTCTGCTTCTGGCATCTCCGCTCGGTATTTGTTATGTATGTCGTTGACAGATGCCGCTGCAGTTTCGGGAGATATCCAAACTGGGGGTTGGAGGAGGTCCTCGAGGACCTGGAAGATGTCTGACGCAAACTTTCTCTCCATCGCATGGGGTGTACTTTGAAGCTGGAAAGCCGACATTTTGGTTGGCTGACCACTAGCTCCTTATTTAGTAAAGTTTTGCGTGAAGGGAATAAAAGAGGGTTTGGGTGTAGTGGCAGTGGATGTATGTTGGCAGTTAAGTATAAAAAGCTTGAATCACTTTATAAATGTTACTAGCGCAATTAGCATCCGGACTGCAGAAGATACGCCAAACTTTGGGACGAAATTACGCTAAACGATAGCCAGACCAAGAGAAGAGTTCTGAATTTGAATAGACGTTTGCGGCAGCTAAAAAAGTAAAAGAATTAATCAAGCTCGGAGTCAGACGCCAAAACTGTGCTAGATGCCCTGAATAGTGACCGGAAACTTGCTGCACAACCCGCTTGACAAAGGGGGAGAAGTAATCAACGAGAGCATGATCTAGTTTTGTCATCAGGTATCGGGATTTCAAATAAATCGAGAAGCCTCTTGAACTGCGGACGGAGATTGCTGCCTACAAAGGTGAACTTCGCGGCGCGGATAGAAAGTTGACTCAACTCCGCAGCCGAACGCCACGATCGAACAAAATGGCTGCAAAGAACAGTATAGAAGCGTACAAAGATTACATTAAAAAAGGGTAATTATTTAAAATAAACTCGAAGAGATGGTAGGAAATTAGAAGACCTGCGACGGAGCATGACCATTTAGGGAGCGGTCCAATAAAAGCAAGCCAAGGAGTAAGGCTAAAGTCCTCCCGGGAGAGTTGATGTGGCGATTGAAGTGCCTTCATTATCTGAGGCATTGACTTCTTCAAGGGATCCAGTAGGGCACAGCCTCGTGTAACCAACATTCCATTCCCCACCCCCCTAAACCACTCGGCAGTGGTAGTATCTCATCCGGTAGCGGCAGACCATGTAGTTGGTTCCGAGTTTCTGATAAGGTTCCGAGAAGATACTGAGACAAGGTTGATTTGAGCCCCTGACGTACACGAGGATCTTCTCCCATTGGCTGCCATGTACAAGCAGAGCGAAGCGCCAGGATTCGACCGGCATCAGGTTCCTTCAGAACCCCAGTTCAGACTTGAGGCAGAATAGGGCTGAGAGATGAAAAAACTTCCAGAACGTTCTTTTAGCCAGAGCATGCCGGGTCGCTCAACGGACTGGTGGCGCCTGGAACTGGCTATTATTTGTCATTTGTTCCAGGAACGCAATTTCAGAATCGTTTCAAATGTGCTATAAGACGTGGAACATTCTTGAAGCGCGAAAATCATTCAACCGCAGTGCTATTGAATGTCCAAGGTGACGGATGGCGAATGACGCCGCATGCTCGTACGTTCCCTGCGGGTTGAACAGACCAAAGTAGGTAAGTATTGACGGATGCAGTCTCGATGCAACATAGCCTTTGCCCCATACACTCTACCCCCCAGACAAATAGTTAATTTGATGAGAAGACTTCCCTGGAATGCTCCCAAATGGGGACATGGGGGTGGCCGCTGTCTGGAAGCGGCCAGATAATTTGCAGCTCCTACTACCGGGAAACTACACGAAACTCGAATCTAACAGCAACACGACTGGTACCACCCAGGCCAAAAGCAATTGTGTGAAATGCAGTACGAGTTTGATTTTTCAATTCTCAGCTTCGGCCACATAGGCTGTGCGGCTCGATTTTTCTCTCCTCAGTCCCTCTAAACTCCCGAAATGAATGCTCATGACAACTACTGCATGCAAAGAAAGGTCGGGCGTTGAATATATAAGTTGACTTGAAAGGACTGGAACCTGCCAATCCCTTTACCACAACACGCTGGTTCTAGTCCGAGGACTTTGCTTCCTTATCAGGAACTTTCTACACAACCTCTGGATTCGTGAGCTCATTAGGTATTGGAGTAGAAGGCATTTCGTGAGCAGGAATACGAATTGGACTGAGTTCGAACCTTCTCTGCCTACCACCTATTTCGAAATAGCTGTCGGCGCCAGAAAGCTCTCTTCTCAACTCTTGCGGCCACACAGACGTCGATGGTATGTTTGAAGACGCCCGTTTCTTGTAAAGTAGAGACACCCATAGAGCTAGTGCGGCAATAATGACGATGCCCAATGCAGCTGCAGTTGCCATCCCGGCCATGCCACCTTTCGTGATCGGCGAGATGGTTGGACTTAACGTCGGCGCGGTACCAAAAGATATGCTCGCAGCAGCAGTTGGAGCTGCAGTAGTATTTGTAGTCAGAGCCGAAGGAGTAGTAACCGCCAACGTCGACGAAGTTGTGGCAGTGAAAGTAGCGGCAGCAGAATCATCAAAAGCGTCGTCTACATTGACCCCTTCAATAGGAAACCCGTACACAAATGTTTGACTAGCCATTGTAGATGTCATCGTCGCTTCAAACTTTTTTGTCGTAGGGACGAAGCCGTCGGGAGGTGTGATCCTCGTTATAAACTCAGTGTGATAATTGACAGTCTGACCGGCAGAGATAGACAGGGTGCATTGCCCACTAGTATTCGGCGAGGGATTCGATATATAAGTATAGTTCCTGGTGTGTCCATTCAGCCGCCCGCCCATTATATCGAAAGCGGAATATAATAAACTCACGAAGGACAACACGCAATATACACACTCCCCATGGTCATATAGCTCGAGTAGGCAGTTAAGTATGCGTCGGGGCACATTAATGGGCCCAGGCTATATCTCGTGGTAATGTTCATGTTTGTTGACTGCAAATTCGCTGTCTCCCATGAACTGGTAACGGGGGACGGAAGGCATGTATCTTTATGTTTTTGATGGGCGCTGGGTCTTGGATAGAACGCACTGCCCAGTGCAGTTCCGTTGGGAGTAACTATATCGCAACCAGGAACCAACGGCCCTGGTGTAGGTACTGGGAGCCATGATGTTACAGTGCCAGACGTTGTCTCTGGAGGGTAACTCATAATGGATTCAGAGTATTTTGAAACAACCCAGTATTAATAGCTGAAATGAATTAGCCATGTTTCCCTAGAAAAAAGACCCATACTCCAAGAAGACAAAGTTAGAAGAAATACTCATTTTCAGTGCCCCATTGAGTCAAGAACTGCCGCGAGAACCACGGGATGAAAGTTTTCATAGTCATTCCCGGTGAATCGGAAGCGAAAGTTCGAGAAGAGCGTTTATGAGCCATGAGAGAAGCGTCTATGTATGACGTTTCCCGAATAAAGATGTCAATATGAGACAGTCGGGTCGTGGTGCGGGAGGGTACGTCTACCTCGTACAACAATTAAATCCTTCCAACAACCATTCCCAGAAAGTGCCACACAAAATGAGACATTTATGGCGACTTGGGAGGCCGAACTAGAGCCTATGTTGTCTTTGGGTTCCAGGGGAGGTGTGGGTTGTTTTAGCTGCGTTGTTGGTGAAGAGTTTCTGATAAGCTTCTGAGACGGCAGAAACAACCCTGATAGTCTCGGTTTCAAAGCCGAAGGTTCCTTCTCATTGGGCCATCAAACATGCAAAAAAAATTAAAATGCTAAAAAGAAGTAACAATTGTGATTGGGGTTGTCGGAATTAATGCTCGCGTGTGGCGTTGCTCACGGCCAGACGGTGCACCTTGCCCCGTCGATGTCAAAAGTCATGGCAATATGTGCTTTTAGTCCATTTAAATTGTTTCACTACTTGTGGCACAATGAGACACCTTCAGGTGAACAATCTCGAAGCAAAATCAACGAGGAAGTAGTTGTAGGGGTCAGAACCCAGGTAATCTGAATCGTGAGCAGGGCTCCATGCTTTTAGTTTGACAGCGGGAGAAAGGTGATCAAAGCTGCAGCTTCCCTGTAAGAAGGAAAATCCTTTGGCAGGCATTGATTTGGAATAGGCAACGCGTAACAATCGCACATCCAGATTGAGACACATCTGGGATTGATAGCTGAGAAAAAGAAGTTCTATCTTCTATGGCAGAGAAAGTTGAAGCGATCTGATCTTTAGGGGATGGGGATGAAGCGAGCCCCAGACCAGACAAACACCTATCCGTCCGCACTGGAGATCATCCGTGCTGGCGTAAACTATGTTTTGGCGCACAAAATAGAGGGAGGCTTCGGTAAAGAGTCTCAGAGGGACGCTGCCACGTACTCAAAGAGGCCGGAATCACTGGCCAGAGGCTGTTTCAAGCGTACGCAGCTCACCCAAAGTATCGAAGGAATCTCTACATCAACTGGATGTAACTGTTGGGACGCGTACTGGCTGATAGAAAGCATTTCAAAAACGCGCGTGCCAGGCAAGCAAGCAAAACGAGGCAAATTTGGAAGGGTGCCCTTCAGACCGTAACTGCTTTTTCAAAAATTTGCCTTGTAGAATGTACCGAGTAAGTAGTGAGTCTCAGGTTCGACGACCCCGCTGAGGACCAAAGAGAAAGGTACATGAAGTAGCAGATGCGCTCAGTATTTGCTTGAATCCCGCTGTGTTTGAAGGGGCAGGCGCGTCAAGATACGGATGAAAGAGAACATATGTACTCATCACGGCGAGACTTCTCCACCTACACGATGACAAAATGGCCAGTAAATTAATAAGATGAACTGAGAAGATGCCGACAAAACGTGAAGTAAACAGACCATCAGCAAGCATATCGTTTTTAAGTCCGACCGCGCACGTGACCTTCAATTTAGACCTCCTTCAGCCGCGTCTCCAAGCTGTACCTGGAGCTGCCATCATCAACACCATTCAAACCACAACCACCAACTCCCCCAACACATACCCCCAACCCTCAAGATGGCCGAACGAGAA
>QGMK01000754.1:0-17715 GCA_007825345.1 Lachnellula suecica
GACGTTGTTCAGGGAGAATAATGCGGAGACTTTGGGGAAGAAACGTGGTTCGGGAATATGAGTGTTGAAGCATTCCATTTGGGGAATCAGTCCTATATTGTATTGTATTTGGTCTTTTGGATCTTCATCCAAATGCTAGTCTAAGTCGAAGTCTTCGAGTCGAAGGAGCTTCTTGTTGTTCTCAGCGGAAAGCTCCCCCAGACTTTTCAGCATTGTATCGCATATATCCTGGTAGTCTCCAGGATATACTAGTGATGCATCAGAAGAAGCACGGCCAACCAACATGGTCTTTAGCTGGCCTAGCTTCGTTGCCACCTGCTTATAGCTGTAATTATTATATGGTGCCAATGGAATGGGCCATAAGCTAAGCTGTTTGGCCTTAGCCAAAACCGTTTTGTGCATCTTCCTCGGAGAATCAAGCTTTTTCTTGGGCAAGTAGTCACTACCAGGATGCTTTAGTGCTTCTAGCATAGACTCCAAGATTTTGAAAGCATCATGGATCGCGGTTTCGCGTCTGCTCTTGAAGGCTTCAATACCCTAGAAAGTCTCCCACAAGTATTATCAACCGGCTGGGAGACTGTATGTTCATATTATTTCCATTCAATTCCTCGCACTAGTAGGCGACAGAATAGCTTATACAAGGCGTGATTTTAGCAAAAACACACCAAAATATGCCCATTTTGCAATAATAGAAAATTATATATTATTTATAAATCAGCTTTAAACTTGGCATAGAATAAGAGTAAAATATCTTTGTCAAATATGATCAAGCACTTTTTGTAAATCTTTTCTTCCAAATTTTAATTAAATATATAAAAACTTTTTATTAAAATCTGATTAAAATTTGGTAGGGAAATTTGATATTTTTATTAATTCTTTAAACTTGGCCTGTTTTAAAAAAGTATTTGATTTGTTGATTTTGAAAAGCTTTCAAAAATATTTCCCTTTAATAGTAAAAGTTTTTATAATACAAAATTAGAGAGTTATAAAGTCTTGAAAAAGGTAGATTTTGGTGTATTTTTGCTAAAATTACAGGGTGCGTAAATAATTCTGGCACCCACTGGTGCTCGTATCTGGCGTAATTTAAACAAAATCCGTGAGGTTGAAGCCCGTTTGGGACGCTTCCAGTTCTTCACTTCATGCCAGAATGAACATATTGATACCGTGGGAGGAAGTGTTCGTACTTGAAGTTTGTCTCACACAGAGAGATCTAGAAGCCAGCCCATTGAGTCTTTCCAAGAGGTCGTTGACGGACAGGTTCTCATAAGGTGCTGCTGGAACTGGCTATATATCCCCCAAAGTTCTTGCGCTTCTTTGAAGAGTACCCAGCATCATGGCGTCGCAGTCGGACTTTTCAGCCGGGCAGTATAATGTAGGACGCTTTGCGATACCGTAAACTTTATTCCCGCTGAGCTTGGCTATCATGTCGGATAGGGAGCCCAGTGTTTTAGCTATGGATATCTGCCGCTTTTCCTCGATAGCATCTGGCCAAACTTTAGCAAACTGACTGGCATGTCTGTAGATAAGTGACGTACTAATTATTCCCAGTGGGATAGGAAGCTCATTGAAATCGGATATATGATAGATACTCCGGAAATCAAAGCCCTTGCTGTATTGTTGGGCGATCGTAGTGAATCTACTGAACTCAACGGGTCTGCGAAGTACCAGTATAATCTGCGCCGAATCTTGCCCTCACCAATGTCCATTTCCGTCTTTGGACCTGAGCAGTCGCTGCTCTAACATAAACCGAGCCCTGAGTCCTCCTAAGCACGCTAATGAGTCAGCTGTATTATGCGCAGGGAGAACCCCTTTTGGCCCCCTTTCAGAATCGGTTATATTTTCCCTATTGTCTATTTTCAGATGTTGATAATGCCTACTGCACTAAACACAGCCACTTTTTTCAACCGAGTCCATATCTTTAGTCTAGGACCCGTGGGTCACCCACGGGTCGGGTCCTGGGTTCCTAAATGTGGACTTGCGGGGACTATAGACTGCCACTCCACAATGTCCAACACGCCATCTTCAATCTCTCACGCCGCCACGTGGACTGAATACAGCAATTATTTGTGTTTGATCCTTGAAAGAGCATTTGATATCAAACCTTGATTTCGCTCACGTCTAGCTCTTAGTTCCACACAGCCAAAAGTTAGACAGTCTGGACACAGAGTGAGAGCGATAAGGCACGAGCTCAGAATCAGGAAAATCCTCTCGCGGACCTCCGACCATCGCTCATAGTCTCTTGGTGGTGCGTGTAGTGATCTTTGCCCAGATCGAACTCTTAGCGCGTCCGACCTGCTCCCTGGAACCCATTTCCTCCGACACAGAGTCCACCAAGAGATCCAACAACTTCGGCGTTCTCACCTTTGCCACCACCTCCACATCAACCATATAATACTTGTTTGCTCCAGAAATCTTACTGTCCATCTTCACTTTCACATCATGGTTTTCCAGCTCAATGCCACCCACGGATTCAACCGCGCGCGCTTGGAAATAGGAATAGAAGCTCTCGAACTGTTTCTGGTCATCGATTTTTATATCAGACAGAGCGGCAGCATTGTACCCGACGCGGAAGTCAACCGAGGAGCCTAGCATGACTGTTAACAGCTCACCATTGGGAACGTATTCCAGAATGATCGCTACAGTGAGTTGATGTGCGCCTTTGGCAATGCTGAACGTTGCTGGTCCTGGAAGCGAGCCTTGCTGGGCGTAAATGCGTGATGTAGTGAGGCGGGGTGGTTGGGGTGTTGAATCATCGTAGACGAAGTGTACTATTCGGTATTGTTCTGGGGATGGCGCATTCCGGAGTTGGAATATATGACGAGGAAAAGGCCGCTGGTCAGTACTGGGATTGTGAAGCGCTTGGCGAACATAGATGGTTTGCCTGGCGCCCAGTTTGCTCACCCGAGCGAGTCGTCCGATGCGTTTGCGAGCATATTGATCAGAGTCTACTGACAGTTTTTGGAGATAGACGGCGAGGAAACTATAATCGGGGTAGGCTGGAGGCACGGGACAGTCGAGAGCGGCAACCCAAGTGTTGTCGTCGAGGCGGGACAAGGGAAGCTCAATACTGAGGCCTCGATTTGTCATTTGGAATGGCGCTCGGGGCTCATAATCTTCGTACGGCATAATTCCGCGTGAGTTCTTGAAGACTGAAGGTGAGGTGGCCAGCAAGCCGTGGTTGATAGAGTCGGGGGTGCCATCGAGTGTCCAGGCGAAGAGCGTCTGATCATCTGACTGCTTCATGATTTCTTCTTGGAGCCGCAAGAACGCTTTCACCCCTCCTTCTCCGTACAGCATCGGCATATTGACAGAAAAGATACCCATCAGACAGTATGCGAGATCTTCAGGGCGCGTTGTCTCTCTTCCAGCGGCCCACGACATTCTCTTGGCTACACTTGCAAGATGAAGTCTTTGAGGATCCTTGAATATGTCTTCATCGATCCCAGTGATACTCGAGAGAACGCCACGCAAATCCACTTCTTCCTCAGGATCGATCTTCTTGCCAATGACTGTCCAGTCCTTGGCAAAGAAGATCATCCTACAAGGCGCAATTAGTTCTTGCAAAGTCCATCCTCTTTTAAACCATCTGGAGCTTGCTAGACGATTTCTGAAGTCCTCACTCTTGATGTCCGTCTCAGGACTTGCATCAACGTCGGCGAAGTATGCGTAACAGACATCTGCTTCTTGGTACCATGCATACATGGAATTTATCGCCTCGCTCAGCTCCGCGCTACTACCCTTGTCGATACAGCAGTTGTCGATCCAGATGCAGCTGTAACCGTCCGCTGCGGCTCGACGACAGGCAAATTTGACCTTGTCATAGGCGGGTTTGTTTTCAGGGTGACCGTTGAGGATATCTTCGAAGAGTACTTCATCTTTGCCCCAAGTGTGGGACAGAATGGCATATTTCTGAGGTCGACTCTCATCTAGAGGGAGAAGGTCAATGGTGCCTGTTCTAAGCAAGCGCATATTGACAAAGTCCTGCTCCTTAGCAGTATCTCTAGAATTTTGGGGCGGAAAATAAAGGTTGGCAGTTAAAGTTGGACAAATGTGTCTGTAGCCTGCTCGTATTGTAACGGGTTTGGAGTTCGTGTGCGACAACGGGTGGCGTAAGGCTGAGACTCTCTTCCCATGCAAGCTATAAATAATAATCTAGTGGGCCTTGACGGTGGCACTAAAAGGGTAAAGCTTTGCGATGCCAATCATTACCCTGCGCTGGGTGCAGAGAAGAGCTCTAGGTCTTACTGGCCGCATTCGATGGAACCAGGCGCCGATAATATGCTGAAACGACGTACTGTAAGCTTGGCATAACACACTGCCAATTGACCCCAGCCATTTCCTTCTCTCGCCAGAGTAAGGGGACATACATATAACCTTGAGCCTTGCTTCAAAATGCAAAGCTGATAATTGGAAGAACCGCACTGCTTTCACGAACGATATACCTGTTGGAAGTTTCCGAAACACAACTCACGATGGCGCATCAGCAGCACGCAGTCGGCGTGGCATCAACAGGCCTCCAGATAGATGCAATTCCAACAGTAAAGGGACCCACGCCAGAAGATCACCAGAGCCAGAAAGACACCCCAAATACAAGTGGAACAGATGCGGCTCCCCACAACGTACTACCAGAGGCGTCTGCGCCCCAAATAGACGTCCCCGAGGGCCCGCCAATGGTCACGCCCCTCAAAATGCTCCAACGGGACTCGCGATGGATAGATTGCCCATTCTGCAAGCGAATGGCAAAGACCAAGGTGTACATGAAGGAGGAAAGCGAAGAGCCCTCCGGGTATGTCTAACATTACTCCATCATCCACCCCTCTCACCAGAACTGACTCCGCGAAGTTTAATGATGTGCTTGGTCTGTCTGGTGTGCTGTCCCTTGCTGCTTTGTCTCCCGGCGATGATGGGCAAGACGCAAAGATGGACCCACACATGTAGTGACTGCAACGCTGTGGTTGCTATTCGCGGCCAGCAAGGGGACATTGAAGTCAAAGAGCCGCCGCCTTCAAAGCTGGTTCCTTCCAAGTTCGGCGCGGCTAATCAGGGAGTCGCGGCGTGAGGTGTTCATTCGGAACAGTCCCAGAGTTGAGCGTATATTCTAGAGATCGAATTCTTGTGAGGGTTTCTGCGTAACATCCATATACGATGAAATATCACACAATTGAAGCTTAATGTACATCGGCGTTGCCGACCTTCGCTCAAGGTTGACGAAATGCTCATGGCTACTTGTGATTGATCCCAGCAGGTGACAGGTCTGAAGCTGGGAGGATGCTGCTCTCACGACCACTTGTCTGCGTACAAATACCCAATGATTATCTACGCACACACCTGCTTGCTCTCATTTAACTTCAGTGGGTGTGACCAAGCCTGGCTAGCGTTGCACTTCGAGGATCTTTTAGTGTTCTTTATCAGATGATTGGATATGTCACTCACTTTCAACCCCGCTTTGCACAACAACAAATGTTCAGTGAAATGTGTTTTGAAGAATATGATTATAACGAGCCTTTGGATGAAAAATAGGTAGGGAGAGCCTTTGGGGTGACTTTTGTCTTCGGTGGTGGGGAATAAAGGCTCGGGGTATCGATTGGGAGACTGGATTACGTTTCAGGGGACCTAAGGCAGCTGGAAGTAAGTATTTCACTAAGAAGGCTAATTGAAGCCCCATGCGCGCGGTCACGAGAAGCCGGGATCCATTCAATACGGATTGAAAGTAAGCAATCGGATATCCATTCTATCCACAATAAGGATTTGTTCGAGCTTAATCTGGAGCGGACTTTTGAGAAAGCTTACTTCTAAACTTCCATATATTTCGAATACGAGGAGTACGAGCATGAGAGACTACTTGCTGTAGAGTACCACACGTTCGACCATTATAACCTCTTTTGTCTATGTTTTGCGTCTTCGAAATGTCAACTTCGAACCATGTGAATAATTCACAAGCAGTGGAGTGGAAAATTTCTAAGATCCCGAGTTTATTCTAATCACGTTAATCACTGGTGTTGAACGGTTGAGGTGGGCTTTGAGCAACACCTGAAGCTCCCACATCGCTTCAAAGGCTTTCTGCCCTTTAATATTTTCAATATTTAGGTAAATTTGAGCGCAGCAGCGCATCAAATACGTGGGTTTGACTAAGCAAGCGGCAAGTTCCTTGTTGGGGATTGGTGTTGGTTTAGGCTAAGTACTGCCAATGTTGGTTGAACAATCTCAAGAATCACTTTCTCAAAACTCAAATCGTCATACATTCCAAAACCAAATAAACCAACGTACTATGAGATGATAACTTGATCACTGCGATTCTCTTTATCGTTGTCACTGCCCAGACGTGAACCAAATCCAACCATCCAACAGTTTCACTCAAAATGGGCGTCTCATTATCGACGATGTACACTCAGCTGTTTCCACTGGAGCCACACTTTACGGGCTCAAACCTACCAAACTTGGCTGGAAAGGTCTTCATCGTCACGGGAGCGACGAGTGGCGTTGGCCTCGAGCTGACCAAATTGCTTTACGCGGCAGGTGGCGCCGTCTACATGTTTACTCGCAATGAAACTGTCACCCTCAAAATGATACATGCAATCACATCGCAAGAGCAAGCTACGCCTGGCGCTCTATATTACATACATGTCGATCTCGCCGACTTATCTACCATACCTATTGCCGTGGCTGCCTTCACCAAAGCATCGCCTCGTCTCGATATTCTTTTCAACAACGCAGGGATTGCCTCAGCACCCCTCTCATACAAAACTTCGCAAGGCCTAGAGCCTCATTATGGAACAAATTGTGCTGCTCCTCATTTGCTCACAAAGCTTATACTACCTATCCTTACCGCAACGGTGAAGATTGCACCTCCGAACAGTGTGAGGATCATTTGGACGTCGAGTTTGCTCGTCGATTTAATGTCACCCAAAGGCGGAGTACGTATCGATCAACTTCAAAATCCCGGTAAGAACCGCAACGAACACTATGCAGCATCGCGGGTCGCCAATTGGTTGTTGGCCTCGGAATGGGACAGGAGATTTTGCAGGAGGGAAGGAATCGTGAGCATCACTCAGAATCCTGGAAACCTGCGAACAAACATCTGGCGAACCACGCCGAGATTAAGCTACTGGCCATTTGTGCCACTGTTGAACAAGGGTATATTTGGGGCGTATACAAATCTCTGGGCGGCGTTTGATCAAAGCATCACCGTCGATGATGGCGGGAGATATGTCATACCCTGGGGACGGTGGCATCCTGGCCAGCGGGAGGATGTGGTACTGGCTTTGAAGACGAGGGAAGAAGGCGGTACGGGGCAGGCTGCAGGAGTTTGGAATTGGTGCGAGTCAGCGACTACAGAGTTTCTTCCTCAGCACAGCTTGATGGTGAGGGAAACTGCTTTCTGTACTGCTTAAGCCCGAACTCAAAGTGTCACTCGGGGAATGTATCGGACATCAGAATGCATAGTTGCTAGATTGTTCCCCCGCACAACATGACACATCGGCTCAAATCGTATGCTCCTGCAAAGTGAGTCTCGGGTCTAAACAGTTTTGCTTTTCGTGACCAGAATTACAAATAACTCCATGCCATTCACTTATCCAATCATCAAATAGCCGACCAAAACAAGTCATATCAACCGGTAGAGTGTAGTGTATATCATCAACAACAACTAACATTGTTGCCAGAGTTGCTGTAGCCCGTCAACTGCAAATGCATCCGCAACGAGCGTTCGAAGATCGGAATGTAAGCCCATCTTGTGGGAAGACTTTTGCGCCACTTGCTGGGTACGCTGCGAGGGTCCAGTTTCAAAACCTGATTTGCCAGCTTGATGGCACGGTAGTATGCACGTTGATTGTCCATGTCGTCTAGAAGCTTGTCGCACAGATCCTGCCACGCCGCAAGCTTGACACTGTTGATAGTCAGCATTTTAGAGCACGAATACGAGAATGTTTTGGCTTACGCTCTCGCGATCACATGGTTCGAAGGCTCCTCGCTGCGCAACCGGTCCAAAAGCGCTTCTTGTTCATCGATAATGACCCCAAGCTCTCTGATGCTACGGTGCAACCAATCGATTCGATCTTGCAGGGTGAAGTGAGGGTTTTGGTTTAAGTGGAGACGGAGTCTGGACAGCGAGACAGTATTATCTGGGTCGAAGAATGGCTGCCAGTATTGCTCAAGGAGGAGCTCGATGGCCTCAACGGTGGTGCGATTGAGAGGCATGCTAAATATATGTCAGCAAATCTAGTTTTGAAAGACACTAAAAAGCCCTCCATAGAGTCACACTTCATGCCCAGGTTTAAGGAAATAGCGGGGAAGGAAGAAATGATAACATAAACAGAGCACAGACTCAGAGTTTAGAGGTCACTCTTACCTGAAGATAAAAGGTGACACTGGTTCCGCGTAAGGGAAATATTGCAAGCCAGCGACGACTTCAACTCGCAGTTGTGTTTGTCTGTTGTGGAGGGAAGAGCTTGCGAATGTTTACCCTTTTATAGGGCCCGGAGGCGCTCGCCAATCACGACCTCCAAAATCATGGTGAATATTACAAGTTCTACCACCAGTCTTCATAGCTAGAGCTAGCTAGCCAAGGACGTGGCTTAGTTGTTGGAGCTTGTCATTGTACGTATAGAGAAGGTACGGCCCAGCTGAAAGAAGTTCGACCCTCGATCGCTCTTGACACATTCTAGGAAGCGGTGCTCCTCAAGGATCCGAGGATCTCAACAATGATTTTCTACCGAAGTAAAGACTCTTCTCATTGTATTTTGCGGACTCGTATAGGCCCAACAACCTGTTCCAAGCCGTCTCCAAGATCTCCTTCAAGGACGGACCCTTTCTGCAAGACTTCGACTTCGGCTCTTTCTCTCATCGCTGCTACCATCTTCCGTATCTCAGGCATAAGCTCACGCCACGAAGACAGACCTGCATCATGGTTTTCATTTGAACTGACGGCTCGGGCAACTTCCGACGGACATATTGTCTTCGGTGCTTCCCGAGACGCGAGGAGCCGCTCGAGGTGTGGGCGGAGAATGTCCAGTAATGGTGGTTCTGTAGACATCTTAGATCACAGTGAACGTACGAGCCGTCGACGTGTGAACTTGGTGGAGATTGGTTCTGTCACGAGTGGTGGAGGAATTGCAAAAATTATTCTTGTATTAAAGAGAGCCAGACGGGCAAAAATGAGGTTGTAGTGATTGATACTCTTTTGGGACTAGCATCCACCAGCCACAAAGCTCGTGCCCAACGCCACAAACTCGCATTTGACTTCACCCCTTTTCCGTGGCGGAACCTCCCCCAACCCCCCACAATCACGACAAAACAAACCAAAGGACAGTCAAGCCCGAGATATATCTGGTCACCTGCTCACTTAAACTTCCCTTTTTCCTATCAGGCAGACTCTTCCAATGCCTCTCAAGAGGAAAGCGGACAATCAGGAGTCCGAGTCGAGCCCCAACAAAAGAGGCCCCTTGGTGCCCATGAGCGGAGAGGTTATGGATTTTGATCCAGATGGGGATTTACTCCTCAAGCTCACATACCCTCGGCAGATAGAAACTTGGGGATTAAGCGGCAGAACTTCTAGCGTGGCAACGAACGACGATGACCCACAAGCTACCCCAAGGCATGTTCATATGCGGGTATCATCAAAAAGCCTTACCATTGCGTCGCCAGTATTCAAAGCAATGCTCCAGCGTAATAGGTTTCAGGAAGGCGTTGATCTAGCTGCTGGAAGCGAAACCGTTATTCCACTCCCCGATGACGATCCAGAGACGCTTAAAATTCTTCTAAATATGTACGTTGAATGTATTGTTTCGAACTTCGTTACATATGAATATCACAATATATTTAGAAGACTGCTAAGTTCTTTCTTTTACTCAGAATCCACCACCGTACACGAAATGTACCACGTCAAGTTGATCTCAGAACCTTGACAAGCCTTGCGGTCATGGTTGACTACTATCAGATGCAAGAAGTTCTGGAATTGCATGTCGAAATATGGCTGCCGGCTTTGCAAACGTCGTTCCCAACTACTCTTAGCAAGGGGCTCTTCGCATGGCTGAGTATTTGCTGGGTATTCAAGCTGGCCGAAAAGTTCACGAAACTGACCGAGATTGCCCTTCTGAATGGAACTGAATCTTTGAGAGAAGTTTCTCCTCCGGGTCTTCCGATACCAGAGGCGATCTTCGGTAAGTATAGTGCCTCCCCCGTCTTTGAGACAAGGCTGATAATCTAGAAAACCTCGAAGTCCAGAGGCAAGCCAAGATTTCAGCAATGTTTAATGTCATAAGATTACAAGTCTCGGACTACCAGAATAGCTTTCCGGTGTGCAGTACAGATGCGTTCGATGATGACGAAAGGGGCCGAGAGAGCGAAACAAAAGCCAAAAACTGGGCCTGCGATGGTGCTGTACTAGGCTCACTTTTGAAAAGCTTAATAGAGGTCGTCATGTGGCCGTTGCCTGAAAAGCCTTATAAGGGATTAAGTATAGTGGGCGTGGGACGAATTGCCGCTTCCTTAAAAGTCACCGCGCTGTGTGACTTTATGAAGTTCCAGCGATCGTCATATGGATTTCACGCGGGTGTGCCTAAGCCGAACCATGGTGTTAAGGAAAGACTCAAGACCAGGCTTGATATCATACAGGCGAGCGTCAAGGGGATTCATTTCGAAAGTATCCATCAAGTGTCAATAAATCCGTGACGAGTGTAAGTCTGCCTCGACTTCATCACAACGATCAACTAGAAAAAAAGAACTAATGGAATGTTAGTGCAGCGCTGTGGGGGCTCAACAGCCTTCAAACGGCCCTTCAAATACTTATCTCTGCAGTCTAGGGGATTCTTTTTATATTTCATCCTGATGCGGCGGGCGAGGAAAGAGAGCTGGTGAACCGCATCATTTTCAAAGTTAAATATAATTGTTAGTTCGAAACCTAGCTCAATTTCTAGCAGCAGTCACGCTGTGGCTCGAAGTGGGTTCGTCTATCAATCTCATTACATCAGGAGACATCTGATTCAAAGCTTCGAAGCACCCGGAGTTCTCTACGAACTGAATCTGGCAGAACACCTGCTGGTCATTTTTAATTTATTATGACCGAGTTTTGACTTTCCATCACCTGACCGTGATCTTCTTAGTCGCAACGAATAAGGGCCTGTGAACCTTGCGGGATCCTCTCAATGCGCGCCATTTTCCATTGACGTTTAGCTTAAATTAGCCTTGCAGTACCTAACCAACATCACGTTTTCTATCCAGTCTCAAGAACGATCCTTCTTACATCTCGATCAACTACCCGGTACACAGAAAGGTAGTGCACGATTCTGTAACCATAGTTATCAATTCTGCGACACGTCTGACGAACGGAGCATCATCGACAGTGGATGCGCCAAAACTGAACACATATACCATGACTTTCACACTTATCACCTTCGATTGTGACGCGGATCTTATTCTCGTATTCCCAACCCAACAAGACAGCCAGACTAGGAAGTCCAAGTATCGCGACAGCGAAGATGTCGGAGATGCAGAGTCGACCTTCTCAGGTGCAACTATATCTGTATCCCCCGGACGATCCGATTCTTTGAGCCAGGAATTCTCGCAGCCTATCCTGAAGAAGGACGTGGAAAAAGGAGAACATAAGCGCCCGACAGATATTCGCATGGCTGTCTTATCGCATATCTTAAGAATTGTTTCGCCGGTATTCCGGACGCTTTTAGGAGGGGATAAATCCAAAGGACAGGCCGAAAGCAGAGATGAGATGCGACTACCCGATGATCCCTATGTTTTCGAAATCTTGATGAACATCTGCCATCACCGGAATAGAAAAGTTCCTTACCCTATAGACGTCATAACTCTGGAGAAAGTTGCCATACTTGTGGATAAATACGAAATGCACGAAGCAGTAGAGCCATACGCCAGTTTCTGGGTGATAGGGCTGAAGAAATCTATGTCGCGAGATCTCGATTCAAATAGTTACTCTTGGATCTTCATTGCTTGGGTTTTTCAATTGCCTAACTTGTTTAAGCATTTTACAAGAATTGTCGCCCGGGAGAGTTCGGAAGAATTTTTCTTGGAAGACGTCTCGGTGGCGCTGCAACTCTCAATGCCAGATAAAATCCTAGGTAAGTGTTCCCGGACCATAGTCTTATCATGGCCTAACAACAGCCAGCAAGCATTGAAAACATAAGACTACGAGCCATCTCAGACGCATTTTCTGGGCTCACAAGACTCGTAGAGAAGTATCAGCAGATTAGAACAATCTGTACTAGTCACATGCATTCTAGTGGTGGTGCTACTGAACGGCAGCAGAAGAGACATGCCTGCGACAGTCTGTTGTTGGGATCGCTGCTCAAGACAGCCAGAAAACACAACCTATGGCCCGCCCCTGCACCTCCATTCCGTGGACTGACAGTGGTGGATGTTCTCCGCCAGTGCGCCGCCCCCTTCCCACGGGGTAAAATGGTCGATAGATTCACAGATGAATTATATCGAGACTGGAGTGGATGGGTTGGATCTGAAAGACTTCCGGTAAGATTATTTCTTTAAATTATTTTGCCTAAAGAATTTCGCACTCGAAGTACTTGCGGTCTACTCTTCCTCTAGGGTGCTCAGGGAGGCAGCGTCTCTTCAGAATTATACTCGGCAAGGAGCAATTGCGACTATTATGTGGCGGCGATGAGAGATTGGCGAGAAATTAGAAAAAAGAGACTTTCAATACGGTAATTTGATGACATAGTTCTTCAGAGTGTTTTTCTTGATAGACGGCCATGTCTTAGTGAATTATTGTGTGTGTTCGGATAGACTTTGCTCGCAGTCTGAATTCAGTCAGTGAATAAATCTGGTGAGGCTAAACCCTCCAAGCCTGATCATACCAGTGTTACCCGAATTTGAATCCAGTCCTTAAATTCGAAAAGATCCTCACAGCTTCTACAGAGGACGAGCCTCAACCTCTTTACCTCGTTCGTCAAAAACAGAGTGTTGACCTACGACTTAGGAAGGCATTTCGTCTACCCTCTTTGCACGAGAACCACCATCGTGATCAAGAACTCCCGAGAAAAAAGACAAAACCCCGACTTCATACCGAACATGGCGAGCGAGAGTATTCAATATGATCCCGACGGAGACCTGCTTCTCATTCTCACGTATCCCGAGCAAAATACGAGCCCCGACAAGATCAAGCCCGAAGACTCAGAGCCTTCTTGCAGTGCTACTCCTGAAAGCTCTGCCGGAACACAGAGTGGAACGCGGGCAAATTCCGACCTTGCCGCAGAGGGACCAAACTGCTTGAGAAAGGTGCGCCTTCTTGTATCATCGAAACATATGATGCTCGCCTCTCCTGTATTTAAAGCCATGCTACGGAGTGGGAGTTTTGCTGAGGGGCATGCTCTCGCACAGGGACAAGCCGAAGTAGCACTGCTCGACGAGGATCCCTCCGCTTTCTGCATTGTCCTGGATATCATTCATTACAAGACACGCAAAGTCCCACAGACAATAGATCTCAACACCGCCACGAATGTAGCCATTATCGTCGACAAGTACTAAATGGATGATTTTAAAGGTAGTTTGGCCCAATAAAAGATGCATTTCAAGTGCACGGATCGCTCAAGTCTCCACTGCAATGCAGACCATTTCGGTAACCAGTTAATACGGTCGTATGATACATCCCTACTTCGTATCTTTACTTCGTCCCAGGCCAAACAAACAGCACAACAGGGGGCCTGGTCAACAGGGGCATTTGTATAGTCGCTCACATTCGCTGATCCCCCGCATTACCCCCTGTTTGTGCTATTTGTTTGGCCTGGGACGAATCCCGAATTATCTCCTTTGTCTTACCAGGCGGTCCGCACATACGCTGCTTACCCATGGCACAGTGGGGAGCCGTCGTAGTCGCAGCGAATGCCCTGATTAATACTAGTTGCTTCAGTCACAGGTGTTACACAAGGTGTCTGTGGCGATGAAGTAAGGCTGACACTTAAACTGCGTGCTTGGCGTGAAAGCTTGTATCGGGTAGGGACAAACCTAACCCAAGAAGGATCAAAACTTACACTTTCATTATTTATCTTGCATGCATTTGACACGAACTACATGCAAATGTCGTACTCGTGGAGGTGAGGCCATGTCATGGGGCGCGGCACGACAATACACACGCTAAGCCCGTAAAGGCCATTATAACGGAGACATATGTCGTGTGCCGGCACTGCAAGCCCTCTGTTTTCCCTTCCTATTTATTAAATCTCTTGTCTATTATTTTTGTTGCCCTTTTGTGTTTCGGTCTGTACCAAATATCCTCTTCCCAATCCGTTCACAAATTTCCCAAGCATTCAAATATCCTCAAAACACTCTCTCATCAAACTGTTTCCTTTTTACCATTTGTACACAGAGGTCCGACCGCACTTACCACGTCATTGGTTTCTTGAGAGCGTTGTCTATCATATACCTCTGTTGTATTGGATTGGTTGAGGGGGCAAAACTGCTTAAAATGGTTGAATTGCATACACTTGATCCAAATGGGGAAGTCATGATGCAGCTTTTCCGGCAGGCAAAATGTGGCGTAAAGTCCGGTATTTCGAATGACACAGGGTTTTCAAAGCAAACAGGATGCAACTTCGGTGTCGATGAAGAGATGCAGAATGATCGCTCCGATTCTACGCAAGGAACCGGAGCTGAAGGAGAAGACAGGGACGGGAAAATCGGAATCGAGGCCCAAGGGTGTCTCTACAGCGCCGACCTATCCGAAAAAACAAGGCTGGGAACCTTGAAAGAAGTTCACATAAGGGTATCATCGCGCCATCTAGTCCTCGCATCTCCAGTCTTCAACTCCATGCTGGACAAGGACAAGTTCAGCGAAGGACACAGCCTGCACGCCGACCGCAGCATCACCATACCATCTCCCGACGACGACCCCGACGCCTTCCTCATTCTACTGAAAGCCATCCACGGCTCTGCAAGAGCCGTGCCCCGAGACCCCGACATTGAGCTCCTGACCGAGCTCGCGAGCTTGGTGGACAAATACCAACTCCTACAACCCGTGGATGTATTCGCAGATATTTGGATTGCGAACCTTACGAGAGAACGAGGGTTACCAGAACACTACTCGACAGATGCTATTTCATGGCTTTTCATTTCGTGGGTCTTCAAAAAGGCTGCGATTTTTCAGACGATGACTCGCATCATGCAAAGAGAGTGCGACGAGGAGTTGGATCTCGATCTGGCAGAGGGGATCCTAATTCCACATAGTGTCATCAGTCAGTAGACTCAGTACCAAGCTAGTGTATGAAAGAAGAGCCAATACTGACTCGTCTTTAGAAGCTATCAACAGTGCTCGGAGCGACGCCATTGAGCAAGCCGCTACATTTCTACATAAACTGATTGTTGAGCGCACGAGCGCACAAGACCCTGGTGATCCGATCCTCAGCGATCTCGTCAAAGCCGGCGAAGGGATTGGTCTTTTGCCTAAGATAGAAAGACCCTACAGTGGTATTGTATTTGACGAATTATCTAAAGGGCTACGGGGGATAAAATTTGATGGGAGGGGTTTGGAGCCTAGTCCTCCCCAGAACGCCGAGGCGGCTCAGGTTATGGCACGCATTGACCTAGAAATGTCCAGCATTCACGTTCGCGAATTGTGGGGTCTAGGGATTAATAACCTTGAGAGAATCACCTTTGAGTTTGTAGACAGTGACAGTGGGAACAAGACAAGTGGGATGTACAAAACTAGATAAAGTTGCCACAATCTTGAGAGGCCGAAATAAAAGAAAAAAATAATGGGGTGGGTATGAATGAACACTGATGCCAGACAGAAATTGTACATGGACGATCGAAAAGATCAGGTTGGACTTCATTTAATATGGGTGCAAAAAAACAGACAATGATAATTCTGCACACCAGTACCCACCCCGATAGCAACATCACAGCCTTATGAATGCCAACAGGGGGCCGCATCCTACTGGGGACTATACACAGACCGCCGCTTACCTCATGCCTCATGCATATACGTCGTACATTCGCCCAACTCCCCTGTGTCGGCCAATTCAAGCCTAGCCAACCGTCCACCTATGCAAGTTGCTCACCCGTACCCGTATCCGCGAAATCAGGGGTTAAGCGAGTCCGAGTCAGATCCAACTCTACCCCAGCCAAACGTAAGCAAACTCCTACCTCAACTAGGGATGCGAAAAAGTTAATTAATTAATAATCAATTAATCCCAAAATTGTTAATATTAATTAATGCGAAAACTGTTAATTATTTTATATTTTAATATATGATTTATATTAGATTTGTGCTGTATTTGTACAATTTCATGATTTTTGCTTCACAAAAATGCATATATATTTATGCTAGGAACTTGGACTTCCATTAGTAGTTAGCGCGTTAACTAACAATTATTAGTAAAAAAAGGGTTAATTAACAAATAAGTTAATCCGAAGCCGATTAATTAATTATCGCATCCCTAACCTCAACCCACCTTCACAATACCGGACGCTTTCTCCGCAGCTGTGCATTGAAGAATCACACCGTCACAAGCGGAAAGCGGCTAACAGCACCCGTCCTTACGCCGCATATTGAACTGCAACGCCGACCTTCCGCAGAGCCCTACAGGGGCCTCCCCGCGGAATTCAACGTCCTACTCGTATTCCTTTCACACTATACTTTTGGACGCGCGGTTATCACATAATACTTCGTCCCAGGCGAACACAAATAGCACAACAGGGGGCTCGGTCAACAAGGAGGTTTGCATGCTCGCATTCGTTCGCCAAACCCCGGCATTACCCCCATGTTATGCTGTTGTATTGCCAGGGACGTAGTACAATGGAGGTAAAGTTGCACACTATCCCATCATTCGAAGATCTCCTAAGACCATCAGGCACTCTTCGTTCCACCCTTATCACCCACGACCCTTCACGCGGGGTATCATATCCCTTTTCTTTAACCAATTGTTACCACATAGAGAGTACTGGAAGTGGAGGGAATTGAGCTAGCACAGGATAATAACTGTTCTCGACTTCTCCAGGCGTGATGAATGTTTCCAAGCCTTCCCCACCGCCTGCAATCTCTCCCAGAAACCCAGCAAGCCAGCCATCATCACCAGTCGGATTCAAATCAAGCAAAAGATCAGCACCTTGGTGAAGCTACTTGACTATGACCAGTAATCTAAGGACATTCCAGCACGTCACAGGGCAGGTTTTCACCTAAGCCAGAGCGGTATCACATTCGTAAGTTCATATATCCTAATTAAAAGACTCGTAGCCCATTTCCCAAGGTATCTCCAACTCCATTCAGATCCAAACGCCTATTCCATCACACCAAACCACACAATTACCTCCCCTTATATTCCGGCTTCCTCGCCATATTAACAGCCGGCGGCGGTCCGTCCTCCAGCGGGTACGGCAACGACGGCCGGTTTCTACCCGGTTCCTGGATTGGGGTTTTGGGCGGTAATGGGGGAGGCTCGACTCTGCCCTGGTTTTGCATTTGCGGTTGTTTGACGATGATGGGCTTGGGCGCTTCGTCTGCGCTTGTGATGGCGATTTTGTCGCCGCCGGCTGCGTTGTGATACTCGCTGGGCGTAGGGCTGTGGACTGTGAACTTGTCGCTCATGTCTGCTGAGAGCCGCGGCGAGGAGGTTTTGGGCGACTGATAGCGAGCTTGGTTTTCGGAGGATGAGCGGGGCGAGGGCGTTTTCTGCTGGCCGGGGACTTCGAGGGTGTCGTGGTGGCCGGATTCGTAGGATGGTCGTGGGGGCGGACTTCGTTGCG
>QGMK01000755.1:0-17688 GCA_007825345.1 Lachnellula suecica
CTCCACATCCTCGAATCCTCGAGAAGCACTCCTTTGCTCTCCCTCTTCGTATTCTCATTCTCCCTCATTTGAATAGACAGTCAGTCATTTGAATTGCACACAACTCCACCAATACATACACCACCCGCCAATCGCACTCGACGTGCAACTCCACCATGGAGCATCAACAGAATCAGCCACCGCCGCAGGGAGGTGTCCCGGGCCCAACTGGCCGGAGACTTCACATCGCCCATCGAAGGAGCCCGTCAGAACTGACGCCGTTGATGAGCATGTTCTCGTCGCCCGGAAGTAAGTCTCGTTTGTCCTCTTCCTGCGTCATCGCCCGGGTATCAACATATCAAGTGTCAAGTATCATCAGCCTCTTTTTCAATATGCTAACATATATCCCTCTGCAGTGGAACAGCTGGCCATCCAACAGCAAATCGAATTGCTGCAACAACAGCAGCAGCAGATCCAAGCTACCCACCAGCAATACGTGAATATGGGCATGATTCCCCCAACCCAACACTTGGCTCCCGGCGGATACAACCCTCTCCAGGCTCAGCAGATGCAGAACCTGCGCCCCAGAACGCCTTCCAGTTCCCCAACCAGGTGCCGCAGCAGCAGCAGATGAATGCTCCTATGGGCGCTCCCACGCAACCCTTATCACATCGTCGTAATCAATCGGCACTTCCAAATATGGGCATGGGTCCCCCACCAGCTCCATCTTCTGGCGCAGCGGGCTCTGCTTTCGGTGACTTTGGAGGACACAACCGAGGAGAGAACGCGGCCCGCGGAGGCCGTGGAGGAGGCCCTCCTGGCGGTGGCCATCAACGTCGTCACTCTCTTGCCTTACCCGAGGCCAAGAAGGCCGCTGAACTAGCCCAACAGAAACGAACTACCTCTGGGTTCCAGTTCCCAATTCCAGGTGCTGCTGGTGCTACACCGACTGAGCAAACCGATAGTCCCTCCACCGAAGACAACAACGCCGCGCCTAGTCCGTCAGTTGGAAACCATGTCGTCTCAGGTGTCAATCTTCGCGGGCGAGGAGGCGCTCATGGCAGGAGCCAGAGTATGGCCGTTGGGGCCAATGCACGGGGAGGGTCTTCCATGCGAGGTGGTGGCTCTTTTCAATTCCCACCAATGCAAGCTACACCGGATGCCGGCGCTGGCGGGCAGGCACAGGGCCAAGGTAATGACTTTCAGAGACGAGGAAGCTCTACAGGTCACAACAGAAGCTCTTCTCGTAACTTTGAGGGCAACTGGCGAAACCAGCCTCCTCAAGGTCAGGCACCACAGGATCAAGCTGCCATGGGCAACTTCCAGGGCCAAGGCCAAGGCGGTTTCCAACCCGGACACCGCAATCGTGGTTCTATGAACCAGTCTATCAGCAACATCGGCAACTTCCAATACGGAGGTCAGCCTCAACTGGTTCAATTACAACAAGGCCAAATGCTTGTCCCTCAGCAACTCTACCCCGGTCAGCAATTAAATCCTTTGCAGATTAACCAGCTTCAAGCTCTTCAAGCTGCTCAGATGAATGGACATGTCGGACTACAAGGTAGCCAACACGCACCACAAATGAATCAGCAGCAACAACAGCAGCAGCGCAAGACTCTCTTTACTCCCTACCTGCCCCAAGCAACACTCCCTGCCCTACTCGGTGATGGCCAGCTCGTCTCCGGTATTCTTCGTGTAAACAAGAAGAACCGAAGTGATGCGTATGTATCAACTCAAGATGGACTTCTTGACGCCGATATCTTCATTTGTGGTAGTAAGGATCGTAACCGAGCTCTTGAGGGAGATCTCGTTGCGGTGGAACTTCTTGACGTAGATGAAGTATGGGGCCAGAAGCGTGAGAAGGAAGAGAAGAAGAAGCGCAAGGATATCACTGATACTCGAACTGGTGGATCTTCAAACGGCAACGCCGACAGATCTCACCGAGACAACTCCACCAATGGTGACGATCAACCCAGCACTGGAGAAGGTGGACTCCGCAGACGTGGTAGCTTGAGACAGCGCCCAACTCAGAAGAAGAATGATGATGTTGAGGTCGAAGGACAGAGTCTGCTCCTCGTTGAAGAGGAAGAAGTCAACGATGAACAGAAGCCTCTTTATGCTGGTCACATTGTTGCTGTCGTTGAGCGTGTTGCTGGTCAGATGTTTTCTGGGACTCTTGGTCTGCTTCGCCCAAGTAGCCAGGCAACCAAGGAGAAGCAAGAAGCCGAGCGTCAAGCTCGTGATGGCAACAACAACCGCCACCAGGAGTCGAGACAGCAGGACAAGCCCAAGATTGTGTGGTTCAAGCCGACCGATAAGCGGGTTCCATTAATTGCTATTCCCACCGAGCAAGCTCCCCGCGACTTTGTTGAGAAGCACATGGATTACGCCGATAGAATATTCGTTGCATGCATTAAGAGATGGCCAATAACCTCTCTTCACCCCTTTGGGACTCTTGTGTAAGACAGTTTCTCCCTTTCGCACGAATAACATTGCTGACTTTCTGCCTTAGTGAACAGCTTGGAAGGATGGGTGAACTGAAGGTGGAGACTGATGCTCTGCTCAGAGACAACAACTTTGCTTCCGATGAATTTTCCGATGCAGTTACTCGCAGCGTCGGACTCGACGACTGGACTCTTGCCAAGGAAGATGAGACCTCCATTGCTGGTCGACGAGACTTCCGCGACGAGAAGACTTTTACCATTGACCCCAACGCTTCCAACGATCTCGACGATGCCATTCATGTTAAGACAGAGGTAGACGGCAAGATTGAAATAGGAATTCATATTGCCGATGTTGCACATTTTATCAAGGCCAACTCTTTGGTCGAGTAAGCACCCCTTTCTTCCATCGCCTTGAATTAATACCCATTGATCACCGCTAACAATATGTTTTAGTCGAGAAGCGAGAAAGCGGGGAACTGCTGTTTACCTGATGAATAAGACCTCTTCCATGCTTCCACCCAAGATCGCTTCCGAGATCTGCTCCTTGACCCCTGGCCAGGAGAGACTCACTGTCAGTGTGCTTTTCAAGGTCAACGCGCACACTGGTGTTGTTTATGATGATGAGACCTGGGTTGGAAAGTCCATTATCAAGAGCTCCGGCAAGTTGACATACAAGGATGTCGATGCTGTTTTGTCGGGACACCTTGACACTAAGCTCGAAGGAGCCGAAGTCAAGGATATCCAAATCCTTCACGTAAGTCCACCAACACTCTGTACCTCCTCCTTACCTCTCGCTGACATTTTTCAGGCCGTTGCGCAGAAGTTCCGCGAACAACGTCTCGGATCAGATGGCGAAACCATTGCGCCTCTTAGACTCATTTACCAACTCGATGACGAAAATGTTCCAGTTGAGCACAACATTTTTGACTCTACCGCATCTCACGAACTGATCGAGGAATTGATGCACAAGGCAAATGCCTATGTTGCGCAGAAGATCGCAAAGGCCTTACCCGAGAAGGCTCTTCTCCGTCGCCAAGGACCCCCAAACCCCCGTCGACTCCAGACTTTCGCCGATCGCATGAACAAGATCGGCTACGAGATCGACACAATTAGTAGTGGAACTCTTCAAAACAGCTTATTCAAAGTAGATGACACCAATATCCGAAAGGGTATGGAGACTCTCCTTGTCAAGACTATGCACCGGGCGAAATACTACATCGCGGGCAAGACTCCACCTCATCTTTACCCACATTACGCTCTGAACTTCCCTCTTTACACTCATTTCACCAACCCGTCCCGCCGTTACGCCGATTTGGTTGTTCACCGACAATTGGAACACGTTCTTTCGGAAGGCAGGATCGAGTACAATGAAGACATTGAGACACTTGTCAAGACTACCGAGTCATGCAACACCAAGAAAGACTCCTCGCAGAATGCACAGGAGCAGAGTGTGCACATCGAGTCCTGCAGAATCATGGACAAGAAGCGTGAAGATGCCGGTGGTGAGCTTATCAGCGAGGGTATTGTCATCGCTGTGTACGATTCCGCATTCGATGTTCTTATCCCTGAGTATGGTTTTGAGAAGAGAGTTCATTGCGATCAGCTGCCACTGAAGAAGGCAGAGTTCCGCAAAAATGAGCGTATTCTGGAGCTTTACTGGGAGAAGGGTGTCCCATCTTCAGCTTACGTTCCAGAAGACGAACGTCCCAAAGCGAATGGATCCCAGAGGATGACCAATGCTGCCGCTGCCGCCAAGCAAGCTGCCGTCGCCGAGCGTGCCAAGAAAGAGCATGAAGAGGCGCAACGCAAACAAATGGAGACTGGAACCATGTCGACAGATGATGTTGACGCTCTCTTTGACGATGAGGATGACGTTTCCGATGTCGCTGACAGCCTTGCCGGCGTTTCACTCGCTGAACGCCCAACACAGAGTGTTCCTCCTTCCCCTACAAAGAACTCTCTCACTGCCGCCGGTAACCTTCACCGCACTCGATCCGAGTCTAAGGTCCCGTCGAGCGAGGCAATTGAGTCCAAGCTTAGCCAGAAGGAGAAGTACTTGAAGCTTTTCACTCTCCGCGAAGAGAACGGAGAATACATTCAAGATGTCAAGGAGATGACGAGAGTCCCTGTGATTTTGAAGACTGATCTTACCAAGAGCCCTCCGTAAGTCACTTGATCTTTACATGATGAATAATGCTAACATCATACCAGTTGTCTCACCATTCGCTCTCTTAACCCTTATGCACTGTGAAGGCATAAACGTCTACATAGTTCTCTCTTGCTTTTTGGGTGGGTGTTATTGGAAGTGTCAATTCACCATTGATTGGCCCTTCAACGACATGATCCGTACGGCAGTCGAAAACTTGTTGTGGAAATTTGACAAGTATTTCTGATACCTCTTCCGGGTGTCAGTAGAATTAATTTTTCTTTTGTAAGATTGTATCCAAATAGTCATGATGGACATGCTGGCGGCGAAGGAAAAGTCTGTGCTTGCAGATTATGGACGTGGGAGGCGGTAGGAGGAGAGAAGAAATAGGCAGTACGAAAATAGGAACTACACAGATATATCAATGGCTCGCTCTATGTATTTCCTTTGCTTTAGCGTTTGGCATCTATAGTTCTTAGCGCGAATTACATATTACACCAGGCACGGCGATCAATGCCGTGCATCAAAATCTGAAATTGTGATGGTGAATACTTTGCCTCATATTTCTCGGGAGTTTACAGAATAATATAATAGTTATCGATGCGATGTAGGGATTCCAAGGAACCAAAATCAGCATAGTGCATGCTAACGCATGGTTGCGACGACAAGTGTCGAGCGTGGCGGCAGAAGGGGATTCCGTACCTCTTGGCAATCTGATTTTGCGATGGCTTGCGAATTGTTGAAATTTCCATCCGATGTTATGATTCGCTATGCCACTCTTGGCAGGTTTGATCCTCCGTCAATTGTCAAAGAACTGTAAGGTGCCAGGGGCAGGCCTGTCCTCAAACGAGCCTGCGACAAACCCCCCGTCTGGCCCCCGAATATCCGGCCAAGCGACGGAAGCTCAAGACCCCCATCATGCCAGCGCCGGACCAGAAGTGGCCCAACGCCGTTAAGCTTATTCTGCGGCCCTTGTTTCTTCGATGGCGTTGCTTGCGATTGGATGCTGCATTCCCGCTGCGCTGGTTTTCAGTGGGGTGCTAGGGGTAGACTGCCGCCGTGCAGAAGCTCGAGGTCCTTCGGATGGTGGGTGTTCCTGTGCCAAGATGGAGAGAGCTGTATTTTTTCATTCTTGCCCTGCGAGACCAGGGCTCTCGTCGGCCATGAGCCGTGCCGTGGCAATGCTGGGGTCTCCTCGTGGTCCTCTTTTATAAGCTTCTCCCGCTGATTGTTTGGATCCTGCCACCATTACCTTCTCGATACCCACTCAAGCGCTGGTTTGCTTCAAGAAGACAATCGCTAACACTCCTTTTTGGTCACTTATTTTAATATATCACTTTATAATTTTCGGAAATTCGAACTTAGTTGTAATAGCTCAGGCTGGTCTTGCTGTCGATACTTCAACTATACACTTCTTACACTTACCATTTACTACTTCAACCGATTTTTTGAACGATTACAGACGAAATGCCTAGCTTAAGACAGATTTTGGGAGCGGTGGCTGTTGGGTTGGTGACGGTTACTTCTGCGCTGCCTGCGTTCCCCCGGATGAGCCCACGCATGGAGAAGATGTTCGGCTTGGCTACCAGACAGAACCCGGCGACTGGTCTGCCAGATAACCTTACGGACGTCGATGTGCTTCAATTGTAAGACTATTGGTCACATTTATCACTCACTTATGCTAATCTTTCCACAGCGCTCTCACCTTAGAGTTTCTCGAGACGGCATTTTACGCGCAGGGATTTGCGATGTTCCAGGACTCTGATTTCGCGGCGCTGGGTCTGCAGCCCGCTGACATCACGAACTTGAAGTCCATTCAAGGAACGGAGCAGGCGCATGTCACGACGCTGATGAGTGCTGTTGCCGGGGCGGGAACACAGCCCGTGGCTCCTTGCACGTACAATTTCGGGCTCACCAATGCTGCCAGCATGATTGCCACTGCCAGTGTTCTGGAGAACGTTGGAGTTTCCGCTTATCTCGGAGCTGCTCCTCTCCTGAAGTCGACCGCCATCCTGTCCGTCGCTGCGCAAATCGTCACCATTGAAGCCCGTCATCAGACCTTCATCCGCGTCGCCTCCAATGCAGCCGCCATCCCATCGCCCTTCGACACCCCTCTGGGCGTCCGCAACGTCTTCACTCTCGCCGCCGGCTTCATCTCCTCTTGCCCTACCGGCTCCAACCTCGCCGTCACTCCCTTCCCGGCTCTGACCATGGCCACTGGCGCTACACCTGCTGCGTTTACCGCGGGTACGAGCCTGGCGCTGAACACTACTGCTACCGGTGCTACAAACTGTGCCTTCACCAACGGTGGATTGGCCGGTGGAACTGCTTTCACTGCTTTTACCAACGGTGCCTGTGTTATTCCCCAGGGCTTGGCTGGTCTGACATACGTCAACCTCGCGACCGCCGCGCCTGCAACTGGTGTGTTGACTGATGCTATCACGGTCGCTGGACCCATGGCCATGGCCGCATCATAGAGCTCCAAACCCAACGCACAGGCAGTACACGGAAGGACAGGTAGTAATAGACGGTTGGGGGTTAGGATGGGCACGAGATAGAGAAAACGAGCAAGACTTTACGCTCTCCAACATTTTTATTTTTTAGGCTTGATATGATAGAATCAATCAAATTCGCTTCTGACTTCACATGCTGGTCATGGTCCATCTGTTTCTGTTTCCTCTAGCCCCCTTGCGATCTTGGTGAAAATGGAAACTCCTTCTCGTCCGAGCGCTGTGCCGATGCCGACTGCGGAGGCGCCGACGCCGGCCATGCGTTTGTAGCCGGAGGCGTCGCGCACGCCGCCGATGCCGATGATGGATATGGCGCGGATGGAGGCGTGCGGGGAGGCGTTGAGCATGGCGCGGATGGTCTTTACGTTGCCGAGGGCAAGGGGGTGCAGGGCGTCGCCGGCAAGACCACCTATTCCTTCTCCTGTAGCTGATCCAAGAGCAGGGGTTCCATCAGCTGCAAGTACAAGACAAGAGCCCAGTGTATTGGTGGCTGTTATGAAGGAGATGGGACAGCCGCCTTCATGTGAGGTTGAAGACTCCAAAGCGTCGAGCAGCGAGCGGAATTGGCCGTGATATATGTAGGGTGGTGTTTTGATGCCAACATGTAGTAATTTCCCTGAGCTCTCATTCCTATACTTCGCAATAGCAGAAATGTACTCTGATAGTGAAGTAGCATCATAAGCAGGCGGCGGCTTGGAGGGGATGTTGGGACACGAGAGGTTGACCTCCATCATTAACTCCAACCCCTCATTCTCACTCATCGTTTTGGATAGATAGGCATAGCATCTTCCAACTTCATCCGCTGTTCCTGTCACTGATACAATGAATGGTTTCGGTGTTGGAGAATTCAGTTTTCCGGAGGTGTGGAGACGGACTAGCATAGTGATGTATTCCTCGAACGAATTGGGAGAATAACCAAGCGTGTTGAGACTGCTGGTTTCCCCATCTCTAACCTCGCCGCGGCCTTCAGCGTAAGTCTCAGTATCGACAGTTGAGGTGGCGTGGCCGAGACTTGGGGAGAAGAAGGTATATTGGTGGGTTGAGGCGTGCTGGGAGAAGGCGGACCAGAGGGAGGTGCGGATAGTGACGGCTCCCGTGTGGGGGCTGGCGTAGAGGGATAGGAGGTCGGCTTCTGAGGTTGCCCAGGGGTTTGAGGAGTTTAGGAGGGGGGGGGCTTATTTTGAATGGTTGGAGGGGTCCCATGTTTCAATATCTGGTTCTTGAGGACGTTGTGGTTTGAGTTCTTGAGAAGGTGGGGTGGGGGGTTGGCACACGTGATCTGCTATTATCTTCACCGTTAACTTACTGCATGGGGGAACACGGGGGGCAAACTTCTACGCCTTGTTCCAATCCGTTTCAGCTGGATAGAGTTTTCTGTACTAGAAACCTCTCAAGTCGTGTGGCACAATTCAACCGACTTCGAATATGTGTTCTATGGATCGGTAGTAGTATATATGAATGGGAGTGGATCCTAAAGTGGATACTTAGCATGGCAGTTGCTGCCACCAAATTTTGCTTACAGACTACTGCTGCATCGCAGAGTATTACGAGGGTATTAGAGGGGTCCAGCTTCAACGCATCCTGATACTCTTCAGTTTCCGTCCCCAGCTTCAAAGGCTCTAGCTTCAGAGGCTCCGGCTTCAGAATCCGGATGCTTAAATTCAGACTACTAATGCTAAGGTCTGGGGAAGCCAGATCCTGAATCCAGGGTTGCAATAACATTGGCAATAGCAACAGCAACAGCAAGGTTGAAAGAATGATAAAGACGCGACGCGAGTGTTTATTTGATGTGCACGGAGACATTGATTTACGCTAGAAGGGGGCTGGTAACGCCCCTGAAGTGGTCGGATACACGTGACAGCGCTAAGGCGCGTCCATGGCCTCTAAATAGCTTCAATTTACCCTTAGAACAATATAACCTTTTGCCACCTACTTGCTCCGTACGGCTCTGCGAACTACTACCCTTTTCTGCCCCAGTATCCACTCCTCCTGCCAAACCATACTACCACCGATCCATGGAACATATGCATTCCCAAGACAATATGCAGACGAGGGGAGCAACATATTTCCAATCGTTACCATACAACTGGCATTCATGTTTACCCTCGTCATAATTCATAAGGCGGAACTTATGATTCACACTCCTGTTCGCTCAATCACTTATCTCGTCGCACACGACTCACCTCAACGGCTGTAGGTTTTTACCAATAACCAACAATCTGATTATTTGAATCACAAGCAGTAAAGCCTGACTCAAACTTTTATTGAACTGTTATAGCACGTTAGTTACAGCATCTCCTGTTTTTTACCCTAGCAATTCAAACACAACCATCCGCAAGCTACATCGACACACAGCACTCAACCGGCAATGGCTGTCTCAACCCCTGTTCTCGCCGGAAGTCTGGTCACAGCAATAGTAGGCACAGCCTTCCTGACAGCACTCATCTTCTTCTTATCATTCCGAAAAAGAATATCTCACCAAAACGCTCGAAACATTAGAGCCACTGCACCAGCACCTGTCCGTCCTATTGTGATCGATCAGTGGGCTCCCCAGCCCGAAACATACGAGAATGCTGAATATGCCTTGCTCCATAAAGTCCTAATGGCCCACATAGACGACCGAGTGCACTATCTCCGAACGTCTATTGATATCTTAGTTCAAAGACTGACCTGGAAAGAACATTCTGGAGAGGACGATGAGCACGTACCGAATGGCAGCATTTTCGCCACAGTATTTCAGAAGCATCAATACACGGACACAAGTCTCCCTCTGGATCCCGAGGTATTGGCAACGCTTCTTCGACGAAGAGATGAGGGAAGGCAGGTTCTTGTAGCTCTCATATCACGAATCATTATCAGCAACATTACACTTGATGGAAATCCTCGCTTCAATCTTGTTTCGCCAACTTTGGCCGAGCTATGGAGCTTGTGCAATCGCTCTCATACGGGTACGTGTACCTGATTTTCTGTATCTGAAATACTGACTGACTTGGGTGCGATTCAGATGCTTGGCAACAATGGGGCTGGCAGAAAGCACAAGTCTACTTGTGTCAGAACCTCTGGCCGGGTATTGACGCATGTGAGCTGGTGGCCTACGAATCTCAACGAGAACTTCTCCAGAAAGATACAGCTAGTCGAATGATGGCACTGTTAGAAGACTTGATGCAGCCATTCGTTACAATAAACGAACACAATCGACGAAACCTGCATGGTTGTCTCGTTAGTGCATCTTATCTTGGCATGTTTATCCTCAAAGATCTCAAACCCTGGCGATGGTCTTTTGAGTACTCTGGAAAGGAAGAACGTCTACCCAATGTTAGCAAAGACCTCTGGAGAGACCAAAAGCTCGATGAGAAGTACAAGCAAAGTCCCCTTCTATACTTCTCGGAGGATGGGAAGCCACTGTTCGACTCACCCTTACTTCCTCCGCTGTCTGAAGAAGAGTCATCTTTTCTGAAGTTAGGGGAGGAGTTCAAAGTACCAACAGACAGAATGTAGGTCACTACTTTACCTACTTCGATATTTGTTGTTTGCTGACTTGTGTTCCGTAGAGTCATGCATCCAGCTCTGTTTATGACAGGCGATTCTTCCGGGATGTATTTCGAGAAACCTTTGCTTGCTATCCGTGCAGAATACGCGCCAATACTATGGAAATCTGGTCAACCTCGCCCAAGAACTCCTCTTGAATCACGGTAAAGCTATCCAATAGTCCATTCATTGTACTTGTCCCATTTTTCCTTACTCATGCTAGGCAGAGTAAGCCCGCCAAGATTATCACATACGTCTGCGACTTCCGAAACTGTGGGTATACACTGCAGTGAGGATAAGTAATAAATACTTCCAGGATATAGTTCTGGCCAGCTTTTATATGACAAGTGATGCAAGAATTAGAAACAATGAACAGCCTTATTCTCATTTCTCTACTTACTTATTCCTCGAAGTTTCGTAGTTCAAGGCTCCATCCAACCCAATTCACACCCTAGTATTTGAATATCATATCATATCCTTGAGGTCAGTTTTTTCTTCTATAATCTGAAAAGCAAAAACTAATTGTTGAAATCCTCGTAACTACCGTAAGATTCCATATATAAGCCCTAGGGTTAAATGAGATTCTTGGATCTTTTCGGAGCTGGGTAAGGGGGCTATATATGAGTGCTACTCCCTATTTCGATCAAATTACGATCGTATACCACGTCCTATGGTACAATGTCATAAGTCAGGGCTTGTAGTATTTAGCGTTGCGCAAAGGCGACCCTGAGACCAGGGGCTCTATGCGAGGAGGGGCGTCAAAAAGGGAGCTTATATAGGGGTTTATACGCCATACCGACTTCTTTTTCTCTGTCATTAGCAAAAGTGATGAACTAGATAGAATGCTTGTGCTTTATGGAAAGAACTGTATTTCACCTATTTTTGAAAGTGATACGAAATAATGAAAATAGGAACGTAAGACGTGAGTTACACACATCATTAGGCCCCGTTACTGAGTTGCACCTGACCAGTACACAAAATACTCCCTGCAGCGTCGTGCAGAAGTGATATAAAGCTCAATATCCTGCCTTGGCAAGGCTCTCCTGTGGGCTTCATCCACGCTTTCCGGAAATCCGAACAAGGCCAGCGTGGATTGCGGCATCATTCCAAGTCCCAAGAGCGAGACCATTCTCTCTTTGAATGTGGCAACGTTAGAAAGCAGCTCTGTCATAGCATTACTCAGAAATCGTCATTCTCGCATTATACTAGTCTTCTTAGCTTGCTCATACACTTAATCAATCATGAGCTTCGGCTACAGCCTCGGCGATTTCGTCACGGTGGGACAGCTCGCGTGGACTGTCTACAAGTCCTGTAAAGAGGCACCCGAAAGCTTCGCGAATATTTCAACAGAAGTGCTATCGTTGCATCTTGTTCTAAAAGAAGTCGAAGAATTGCTTTCAGAAGAACTTGATTTAGATCCGCATCTCCCGGCGTCGAAACTAGCCAGCCTAACCACCATTACCGGGGGTTGTCAAGATGTACTTCGGGATTTAGAAGCTGTGACCAAGAAATACGAGAGCCTTAGTTCTAAAAGCAAATGGACGTGGGACAGAATGAAATGGGGTTCCAATAATATCTCTGAGCTGAGACAGCGACTCACTTCGAACATTGTCATCTTGAATGCCTTTGTCAGGTCAGTAGTTCTACTATATTCTCCCTGATCTTCATTGTGGAAGATATCTAGCTAAAGGTACGAATGATAAGTACTTCTCAGATAGTAGTACAAAGAAAGTTGAATAATTACATGCGAGAACGTCAAGATGGGAAGCATGAAGGCTCAATTATCTCTGTCAATACTCTTGAGTCTTTGACACCTGACGATAAATTCATGTGGCGTGAAATTCGAAAAGAACTCGAGTACATCGGCATCTCCGTTGTCGCATTTGACGCAAATAAGAACTTTATCCTAGAGTGGTTCCAAAGGGCGTTGGAAGAAGGAGCCTTCGAAGAGCTAGAAGTGGAGAATGATTCGATGTATAACGACTCTCACCATGCATCGCAGAGCCTTGAAGAACTTTATATCTACGAGAGTACATCTATCCTGGAACAAAGAAACCAGATGCCCGATTCGGCATCGGAGATGCAGCTCCCTCGCTTAAATGCTCCGGTCCCAGATGGAGGAAGCAGCCAAGGACCGGAGTACGAACGGTTTGTGAAACCCAGAGGCGCGGCAGAGGGCTCCGTCGTCGAGCTTCCATCTGTTTATCTGAAGAGCACCACTTATTTGACTCCATCAATTCATCCAATTGCTGAGGACAAGCAAATGTTCACAAATCATAATGTGGATATCCAAACCCAAAAGCCGAATATCGTCAATTATGACCCCTCCATTGCATTCAACTCAATGGCCCCGCAATATTTGTCTGGATCTGTTTTGAACGAGAAAGCGAAAATGGAAAAGCGGAAAGCATTCGAGCAGCTCCCGTCGGGTCACTATCCTGATGATGCATCTGATAGCATCTCATCATCTGAAGTCCAAATTCTAAGAAATCAAGCCTGGGTTCAAGCATCACGGTTCGAAGTTCTCTTCTCAAACGACGTCCTCAGTCTCTCCCGCGAGCTCAGAGGGTTAGATGTACGATGCGAGTACCTTCGAAAGACCTACCGCTCTCTTCGCTCCGGTCGCTGGAATCTCCACGAACGGATCGTGGGCTACCTTCGTTCTCCAAGAACCGCGAAATTCAGTTACGAATCGATGTTGAAACAAGAAGAAGCTCTTGCTGAACTTGATACAAGTATCGATGATTGGGTGACTAAGCTTGAACTTGCGGAAAATCGGCGGACGCGTGTCAGGCAGAAGTTGCTGGAGCATGTAGCTGCTACACTTATTATACCTCCAATACTTATTCCGAATTCGTAAAAGTAGGTAAATGCATTAATAAAGGCGAGAGGCGCGAATAATCACTAAATAATTTGCTTTGGGACCCCCTCACAGCGAATGGGGTATACAAATCAGTTTGATTGTTCGGCTGAGTTCTATTTCAGCGTTTGCAACTTAGCAATAAGTCTTGAGTAACAAATTGATCCCGTCTCACATACTGTTACAACCTAAGCTTGGACTTTTAGCCAATACTCTAGCTTCCGCGTCTAAGACCCTTACTTTGGAAAACGCCCCGTTGCATTTTAGCTTTCCCGCAACTTAGTATTATACCGATACATAATTAGCTAAAGTATTTTGAGATTAGAATCCAGACTGACCGTAGTATATAATGCACAAATGACAGTTCGATTTCTTCGATGAAGTGTTACTTTGACATATATCAGCCGCTCTGACATCTTTCTCTGCACTTCTTACGCCTCTTCCAAAATGCCTAACCTCAAGATTGAGGGAAACGACCAGCTAGGGTGTGTCATAAAAGTTCCACAAGTTTTTACAATGTGTGCTAACTTGTATAGTCTCCCATTTCTGAAATTTTCACCGGAGATTCGCAACAAAATATATGGATATGCTCTCTCGCCACGGATGAGTGTCGTGATTGGCCGCGAATACTTGGAGTTGGACTCACACGATCGACCTCAATTGAAGCAAAATATTAAACACTACCATGTGGAGATATCAAATCGTTCTCTCTTGTTTGTCAACAAGCAAGTATCGGCGGAAAGCCGTGGAATCATTTTCCAGCTCCAGAAACGATTTCTCCTGTGTGCTCCGGACGGTAAACTTGTCCAATCAAGCGATAAGGTCTTCACATCCTTCGTTGAGGCCACAAGATTTATTTTCACCGACAGCTCTTGGTCAATGCGCGATTTCTTGGTCTCTTTATCACCAACGACATGCAGTTTCGTCCGGTCTCTTGTCATCACGCTAGAGCAGCTGCATTCTGATCCGCGGCATAATTCTGGCAACAAGCTACTCTGGACAAGGCGGGGCCGTACATCTAAATCCTGCGGTATTACTCCAACCGTCGATTATCTGCGAGTTCATTTCCCACACCTGCACGAAATCTCTCTGTGCGTACCGGCTGCTGCCGACCCTGGTTTTTGCGTCGATGCCTTGAAAGACGTAGCCAACATGCTCGAAGATGGGACGATTGAGGTTATGCGCTTGCTGTTCTGCCCAGAATTTCCTGCCTCGTTCAATCTCAGAGACTGGGATTACGGTTACATCCTGACATCACACAGACGTTCTGGGATTGTGTTTCGTACCTTCGACCGTTTCGCCATTACTCGAGAGAGTCGGGCACCTCGAAAGCCGGATGAGGAAGCTAAGTTATGGGGAGTTTCGCGTTGCATAGAAGATATTGGATCTGCGTTCGCCCTCAGGCGACACTTGAATGATGTATACTCGAAGGATCTCGGCACTCGTCGGAAAACACGTTAAATGCAAAAGTAAACGGCACCGTCGGTACGTCGCTGATACATAACAGCCACCGGCAATCCGAGTGTAGCTCTTAGCCCAAATAATAGGTGTCTTATAACGAATTTATTATTCTACCCTTCGTATAGTCATGTGCGCAAGTTCCTGTCTCATCTACTGACTTCGCTTACCCCTTGATTCGAACGGCAAAAGTAGGCTCAGAATAACAAGCAACCCAAACAGCGCAGCGCAGACGAACAACGGCGCCGTAGTTTCCACGTTCGCATAACTCCCAACCAAGACACCAAGAATCCCCCCTATACGGTTCACAACCACGCAAAGACCGTAGCCCGTTGCTCGATGAGCTGATGGTAAGATTTCAGGGGTATATGCGTAGATGGTGCCATAGTAAATATTCCTGACACGGTTAATAGCTATGCAAAAGGATTCGAGAACACTTACGAGGCTGCAGTGATAGCAGAAGAAACGCCCACGTTCTGGGCTGGCGTTGTAATCTGAGTATATCCAAATTGCAACACCATTGTCGTCAAGGCCCCAATCGCCAAAGTACCTCTCCGGCCGATGAACTTGCTTTCCACCAGCACAGCGGCAATGATGGGCCCGAACAGTCCCGCAACTTGGTTTATAGCGTAGTCCCTCCACGTTGTATAATTAGAATCATCTCCAACCTTAGCGCCTCGCGACGCTAAATAAAACGGCAAGAAGACCGAGTACAGCGGACTAACCATACCGATCACAAACCAATTCGCCAGAATAACAGTAGTAGACCAGCCCAGTTTCCTTGTCTGAAAAAGACCCTTGAAGTGCATCTTAACGCGGAGCATAGACCAAACCGATTTTTCCGTATGCAGCACAACACCCTCAGCCTGCAGTTTCTCCAGTGTTAGATCATGAGGCCTATTAGCCTTCAACGAGATATCGTTCAAGATCTTGATCACTTCCTCGTCGCGGTTCTGGCAGATGAGCCAGCGCGGCGTCTGTACCATTTTGATCAAGGTGAGTCGTGCTAGTGCCATGACGAGAACGATAGCGCCGGATGTGAAGTGCAGATATCGCCAGCCCATGTTATCTGCTCGCGTGCAAGTTGGGGCGTCGGGGGCGCAGCTGAAGTTGCTCATGTAGCCCCAGGCGAGGAAGCCGGTAATCATGTAGCCGACGGCCCACCATGTTGCCATGAAAGTTACTAGCCAGGCATGACTTGTGGGCAAGAATTCTAGGAAATTGGTAGCGTCCAGGATATAGTTCCCTCCAGCACCAGCTGAATAGAATGCAACTCTAAGATGAGATGTTAGCCTGGATCGTCAAGGGAGGGGAAATGTACATTGTGGCAAAAGAAATATAACCCGGCATCCCCCCAGCAATCAACACAAACACCGCACACGAAAACAAACTAGTGTTGAACGCCAGCTTCCTCCCAATGATATCCGCTGAGAACCCCCAAACACCAGCACCCACAAGAAGTCCAACTTGCGACGCAAGCGGGATCCCAGAGACATGGGCACTTGGAAGTCCGTATTCTTGCTGGACGGCCGGGTTTGCTATTGATTGGCAAACTATCAAAAGCTATATAATATAGTTAGTAATGGGATGGGAGGTATTAAGGGATTGTGAGAGACGAACGGAGTCAACGGCGTAGCCGAAACCGTTGAGGAAGAACATTTTCCATTGGAAACTTGTCATGCCGATGTCGTCGATGGCCTTGTTGACGAGAGCCATTTTCTTGGATAGGACGGGATCGATGGCGCCAATATCGAAAACTTCTTTGATTGAGTCTGTTGAAACATTGTCTGATTCCTGTATGTTGACGATCCCATTATCGCCGTACTTTTCTTTCGAAGCATCGTTGATGCTTTTGTCTGAGTTGGAGCGTCGGACGTGAATCTGCTTCTCTTCTTGCCGGAGCGAATTAGGACCTGAAAGTTCTGTCATGGTGTTGACGAAAGAACTGTAATGCTTTGGTCAAAAGTTCAATAAGAAAACTTTGATCGTCTTATTACTAAAAGTCGAAGTGCAAAAGCTACCCTTGTGAAGCCCTTCAATCTCCTGGCCCCGGCATGTCAAGCTGCATGAACCCTGAGACACGGGGCAGTGCCGCATGATCACGTTTGTGATATGGAGATGATGTGATGTTCTACCAATCCTACTCAGAAGTTGAATGGTGCAATTGCAGGGTTGCGGATACAAAGTGCTGTAGTGCAAGGATGCTCGGCTAGATATCATGGGGCCCTACGGTAATTGGAAATGCGTTAAAGCTTATAATATAACTATTAAAGCTTATATAAGGTACATTTTAGCCTAGAAAACTAAAAGAAGGGTCTTTGGGGGGAAGTCTAAAGTAGAGTTTGACTTGATAAACCTTGGTTTAAGCCTATTATCCACTTGAATATTAGAATTTAAGCTTTTGAAACCAAGCCTGATATAACCGAGTCCGAGCGGTACATGCATTTTGGTGTGGCTGCCCTATTAAACCGAGTCACTTTCCGACATAGCCGAAACAGCTTAGCTAGTTTCCCCTTTTTATTTTATATTTTCCTTGTATTTTTCTTCTTTTTTAACTTTTTTACACACACACAAATAGGCCTATATCCAACCTTAAAAAGCTGTACTAATTAGCTTATAAATAGAACCCGAATCGAATCGATGTAGCAGATCTGGGAATAGTAGCATAAAGCAAGGAAAGGCATAAGGCAGGGCACAAGGCAGGGGCAGATGCAGCAGATCTGGGAATAGTGGCATAAGGGAAAGCAGGGCACAAAGCAGGGC